>JAOEHY010011640.1:0-15438 GCA_025447955.1 Psilopsiagon aurifrons
AAGGCTGCTATGAGGTCTCCACGCAGCCTTCCCTTCTCCAGGCTGAACAGCCCCAACTTTCTCAGCCTATCTTCATACTTGCAGATAGCAAACGTATATACAATTTGCTTTCTTTTTATTTTAAAAGTTGTACAACTATTCCCATATAGATTAAAAAAATAAAAATAAACATAATAAAAATCTTATAGTATTATTAATGTAACTTAGCATTTTCTTCTAATAAACACAAATAAAAACAGGGGAATAAAAGTCTACCTATGCACATAAATGTGAGTTACATCTAGGTAAAGTGAGGTAGAGGTTAGATTTAACAACTTAGATGCCTGTAGGCAATGTAAGAGTAGAAAAAGGATTTGAAAGAAAAACATGACCTATATTTTTAGCTAAAGCATGATCATACATCTGCCAACGACATTCAGCCTGAGCCAAGCTGATTGCTGCAACCCTTACACCACAAGCTATTAATCCTGGTGCTTTTGCTAGTTATGGTTCTATTATAAATGTATGTTAACCTATCTCAGTTAAAATTATTTAACTCAGTAAAGACCTAGTATCTACTTTGCTTAAGCCAGCATTGACTAATTTTTCAAAATACACTAGGGATTCCTTATAGAGAGAGTAGGTAGCTCTTACAAAATGTCACATATTTCAATATTTGTATTGGTTGTGATCAGTACATAAACTGCACCAAGGATACTGTTACATGCATGTTAATACAACTGTTTGTACCTTCCATTTTCTGTGTTTCTATTTAGCTAATCATCTTGGACTGATGTTACTTATTTATGGCTGTGCTTTTCGAAACACAGGGAAGCAGTTTTTATAGGCTATATTATTTCAGCAAATATTTATTACCCTCTAAGTGGAGTCTTTATTAAAAATACCTGACACTTCATAATGCTGAATGACCTGCTCTGGCTCTAGAACTGAGTCACAACAACTTAAATTCTTAGTTTCAGCATCAAAGTTTCAAAGTAAAAATCTAAATGCCAATGTGGCTCCCTAACTTCTTTCAATTACTTTTTGCGCTCTCAATGGAGTCAGCTTTTACAGTAAGTAAAATGTCTGAGAAAAGTAGATAATAAGACAAAATACATCTCTGTTACCACCTAAAAGTTATATCACCCTTGTGATAACCTTTGCCTGGGACTCTGGCAGAAGAAAGTTGTTGATTTTTCCTGTAATAGAGAAGTTACAACTAATCCTAGAGGAAATTTTAATCATTAATTTTTACCACTTCATATTGAAAAATGGGCATAAAGCATATTTCTATCTTTGAAGTAATGAAAGCATAACTGCACAGAAGTACATTATTTACTACTTTCACTTTTTTTAACAGGAGCTCTTGAATAATGTTTAGAATGAAGGACAGAAAAATAAATTTAATTAACACTATAATCTTAACATATTGCTTCTATTTATAGAACTTTTCCATCAAGTCAGACAAAAATGGGCTCATTGTAGTAACAGATTGACTGCTACATCAATTTTAAGTTTAAATAATTTTATATACATACTATTACTTTTATGTAAGTACATTAATAAAAATACTATTTTAATTTTAATAGGTAATGCATGTAGTCATGCAATCAGTATTCTATTTTTATTCCATATGTAACATCTGGAATATAGAAATAATTATCTGTGAATGCTTTTATGTTTGATTAATATCATCATTATATCACTGTTATTTTGTAGCATGGAATATATGAGGACATAGTAATTGCTGTGCTTATCTTACTGTGACATTCCTAACAAAGCAGAAGTACTGACATCTGTGACTCAGTCAAGGATATCAACCTAATTAACTCTGCAATGAAGAGGATGCTGTGCACCTTTACTTGAATTTCCAGTGAAGTCTCCATTCCTTTTTTTCCTTCAAAGTCTTAAAAAGGATTTGTTTCTTAAACTATACTTTTTTGCATCGGTACTCTATTGAAAAGTAGAGAAACACTCTTCTCTGTGTCTGGTTTGGATTCAACATCAAACTATGGAAGTTTTGGCCAGGGGAACTGGCCCATTGTGGAGTAACAAACTAAAACTCAACTCAAAACTGTGTCAACTGGTCCTGCTACTAGTCAAAACATGATGATGTTTGGTAACATCAAACCCAAGTCTTCTCTTGCTTTTTGCTTTCCCTACTCTATTTTCACTGCTTAAAATAGAAGCAGATAATTTATGACCCTATGAATATTGCCCAGTACCAAGCACATCCTCTCAGTAATGACAGATTTCACCTGTAATAAAAAGCACCATTCCTTTCATGAAATTTTTAATTCAAGAGGTTTGCAATGGAATTAGTTTATGAAGCGGAAAGAACCAAAAAAGAAAAAAAAAAAAAAAATGGAACGACAGAACATGGATATTTAAACAATATCTGAAAACTACTTCAAGCTGTCATCAGCATTTTAGGTATATTTATCTTTCACACACTGTATGATGGTCATAGGTAATGATCTATTCACAACTGTTGCCTTTAATATCTACCTATACACTGTGAATTCATGGAGGTGCAGAAGGAAAAGAGCTTGGAAAAGTAGACAAGAGAACATATTTTAAACACTTGTTAACAAGTTAATGTGGTTGAGTGAAAGGGAACATACCATGGAAATTACAGATTTCAAATCTGTAATTTCAAATGTCACTGCAGATTTCTACTGTTTTGTTACTGCAACATCATGAATGACAGTTCATTCCAACTTTGGTCAATGTTATCAATTTAATCTTTACTTCAGGAGGTCCGGGACATCAATTATTTATCCAAGTTAATCTGAAATATGGTCTACATTGCAGACTCAATTCTGTGCTGCTGTAAATAGGTCACTTATGAATTTGTATCACTCATACCTGACCAGTGCTGTACTAAAATGCTCAATGAACTTCCAGTTGTATGGAAGAGAACAAAATAAAGCAATCATTTTTAAGTAGGTACTACTTCATTAAAGATAATGATTTCTTTGTTCTGCTGTACCAGCCCAAGAAAAAGAAAACGTGGGTGTCAAGCAAACAAACCGTATTTGAAAGCTGTTAACATTCACCACTGTGTTCCAAAGGATTTGAAAACCCTGACCTCATGAAACTTTCCTCAGAGAGATGCAGAACCAGTATGAAAATAAGGAGAACACAATATTACTTATGGTTTTCCCCAATCCTGACTTGTGTTGAATTTAATTCAAAAGATGTATTTTCAGATGTAGGACAGAAACAAAGGCTGTTGCTTCATTGAACCACGAAGCGCCATGCTTTTAAGCAGAGCTGACAGCTTATCCTGACCAGCAGGCTGATAGCACAGTTGTACACAATTCCCTTGAGTTGTTTCTGAGACAATACAAATATTTCTGTACACTATTATACAGTATGGACATGCAAAATATCCTCTATGATACACACTGCACATGATCTCGCATTTTCAGAACAAGGTATAGCTAAAACTACATCTAGTCACCTACTAATACCACTAGCTGATAGTACCACAAGAGAACATTAGTAATTGATTTGAAATAATTTTTCAATTATTTTTTTCTCAGTTACCTAACGTGACTTGGTTGAAACCAGATCATGTCAAAATAAGGTGTAATTTGATCTAAAGTATTTATTTCTTATGAACAAGATGTTATTTTAGACAACATAAAATAAAATAAAAAAAAAAAACAAACCTCTAAAATATCCTGAAATGCCCTGACTTCCAGGGAGTGAGATATTATGCTCTTTAGAATGATGAGGCGGAAAAAAACCCTATCCAAATCTTCTAATTTTGGGGGCTGAGGAAAGTCCAGATAAAAATTATGTTAATTACTTTACACACTTTTTTTTGAGTGTAAAGCCCATATTATGTCTAGTGATGTGATATGAATCATCTTCAGTGCTCCTGGGGAAGAACAATCCTATGCAACAGTACAGGCTGGCTGCCCAAGAGGTTGTACAGTCTCCATCTGTGGACATACTCAAAACCCTGCAGGACACAATCCTGGACAACCATCTCTAACTGGACCTTCTTGATCAGGGGATTTGGACCTGGTGATCTCAGGACATCCCTTCTAACCCAAACCAGTAAAAAGTGTGGCAGAACAGCTCACTGCACGCAGTATGTAACATTTACTTTACCAAGTTTGATCATAATATGCTGTGTGCCTTAATAGACATTTTTAGAATAAAACCAACAATTAACCATCACTTTTGACACCATTGTCTTTACTTTCAAATAAAAGGAAATCACAAATTTCTCCTAGCTGAACTTTGTGCAAGGGAATAATAGCACAAGCAAAGCTTAATGCTAGGAACTTTTTTCTTTTATAGGGCTTACCAGCTCTCAGAGGGCAGAGAGATTCTTGCAGTGTCAGAAGTTTGCAGTTCACTTGTTCCCAACTAATTGACATTATTCTACAAGATTCCAACTTGCAGCAAGGAATAATTAAAAAAGGAAACTGAAAATTAGCTGGCTCCTCTTTAAAGCTCCCTTTGGGAAAGACAGACAAGTCTGTACAATGTAGTACCTTGCTAAGAAAGGTCAAGCCTTTCGGCTGCATTCAGAGGTACAGACAGAATGCAATCTACTTCAAAGGTGCTTGGCCTTTGATTCCATAGATTTGTTTGGATTGTGCTTCAGTAGCTTAAAACATAAAGAAGCCTCGATAAATTTAAACTTTCCATTGACATAAATGAGGGTAATTGGGACTTCAAAATAGACAACATCATTTGCCCTTCTTATGACTGAAGTAAGGGTGAATAAAAAACTAAAGTCTCAAATAGAAATAAAGGCAATCTGTCTTTCTTTCTAGAGGAAGACTTTTTGGTAAGTATAGAAATTATACTGAGAAATCGTTCCTAATGTTCATCTTGTCACCCTCTCTAAATGTCACAATGCATATGATAACTAAAAGCAGTTTTATTGATTAGGAGCTTAAGGTCATGCTATCTCATGAGTATCTGAGATACTCTTGCCAAGAGCATCTGAGAAATACTGTTATGCATAGGAGCTATTTGTGATGGAAGAAGGTTACCTCTTTACTATAACCTAAAGGAGAAATGTACCATTTGACTTTCTAAGTAAGCCTGTGAAAATGATTGAAGGCTGGATGCCTAGCTCCAGAAAGATTCCTTCGAAACCTGCTTTTAGATCCTCTAAGCATGCTAATTTATACTATCAATATGCAGATTACTCACATTCAGGAGAGGCCAGGTGGTTAAGAGATTACTGAAGTGTATATAATCTGTGGGAATGGGTATTATACAAATATGATGGCACTTTGTTCCAAATAGTTTTTAAAAATTAGCTATTTAATGTCATATGTTTCCTTATCTTACATATGCGGAAAACTTGAATGAATTCCTAACTTCATAGTAAATCAAGAATTTTTATGTGAAGTTGCCTTTAATAAAAAGGTGTTTATTATCTAATGTTAACTTCAAAAAAAAATTTCCTATCTTTTCCTATTTGCTAATAGCTTGCTTAAAAACATGCATTCTCAAAACAAGATGCAAGTATTAGCATTTCTCACAGGATTAGTTGTACTTTAAGCCCACAATGAAATACAGAAGGTACATTTCAAGTTTTTTTCTATTTTATGTAAAGTATTTCATGCAATGAGATTTTTGTTCGTTTTGAAACAACTTTTAGGAGTATCAGCTAATTTCCTGCTAGATTTTGAACCTTCAGTATCCATTTCTATCTTTTGACCTGAATTCATGTTGATATTTAGAAGACCAAAAAAATATTGAGAGCAGACTGTGTAATAATAGTTTTCTTCCAAGTGATGAAAACAGGTTATGAATTAATCATCATTTCAGCTGAGCAGCAAGTGACTATGATGGTGCATTTTAGCACAATGCAATAAGAAAAAGTTAAAAAAATTTTTCCTTAGAAAGTCCAAATCTGAAATAGATGACATGAAGGTTATATTCAAATTTGTATCATCAGTAGGAAGCAGTCCAGATTCAAGAGTCGTATACAAGCCACATACACGATTGGGTATGAACAGAAAGATAGTTCTTGGATGGGACTACATCTAATATTAGGATGACTACAGTTAGGAGTATTAATATGTTTTAGAAGCCCAACTCCTACTATTGCTATAGGAAGTCAATCACTAGCAAACAATTAGTTGTCAGTCTTGAATCCCGCCCAAAAAATGGGATTCCCACCCATTATCAGGTGCCATATGAGTTTGTAGACCTCACATTTACCTTAGGGTAAAATGACATTGCTAATTGTTGTTGAGAGACAGAGGTACAGAAATGCTTCATTACCCTTCAGAGTAAGAAGCCAAGAAAAGTGTACATTACATATTTTATCCAGGGATTATAGAGAATGAAGCTGGTCTGCATGACATGCAAATATAGGACCTCAGATGCAGAACGGTCCTTATCACCCTGACTCCCTAATGTTACACAGTACGATGCTAGAACAAACCACTACAGAACTCCAATATGTCACGGCACAGATGGAAAGAAACATAGAGCATGCATGTGTTCAGAGAATGTAACCCATTTCTGCTTCCAAGGTTTTTCTTCAAGCTGTTCTGCTAGTCCCACATAATCTCCAGGGCAGGTCTATGTGTTTAGAAAAGATCAGCATTGGCTCATACTTATTCCCTCCAAAATCAGCTAAGACCATATTCAAACAAGGATCTTGAAAAAGCTGGCCTTGACAAAAGGAAATGCAGAGATGTTTATGGGAATAAGCACAAAATATAACTAGAGCAGTAGGTCTGCCACAATATTGTTGAATTCAGCATAAATCAACACCTGCAAAATGCCAAGTCTCTTAGTTTGTCCATCTGTGCTGCATGGCTAGACAGCTACCCAAAGTCACTCTCAATATTTTAGACTGGTGTCCGGGGTTTAGCAGGAGCAGTCATTTTTCTCCTCCTTAGTAGCTGGTGCAGTGCTGTGGTTTTGACTTTCAGTCTGGAAACACCACTGATAACACAGATGTTTTTAGTTGTTGCTCAGTAATGTTTACTCTGATCAAGGACTTCCTGAGTCTCACGCCCTGCCAAGGAGGAGGAGAAGCTGGGAGGAAGTAAAGACAGGACACCTGACCCAAACTAACCAAAGAGGTATTCCATACCACAGCACATCATGCCCAGTATATAAACTGGGGGCAGTTACCCTGAAGGGTTAGATCACTGCTTGGTTGGGCTGAGTATTGGTCAGCAGGTGGTGAGCGGTTGCATTCTCTTCCCTTGTTATTTCCTTTATCATTATTATTATTGGTGGTAGCAATAGTGCTTTGTGTTATACCTTAATTACTGGACTGTTCTTATCTCAACCCATGGGAGTTACATTGTTTTGATTCTCCTCCCCATCCCTTTGGGAGAGGGGGGAGAAAGGAGTGGGGAGTGAGAGAGCAGCTGCATGGTTCTGGGTTGCCAGCTGGACTTAAAACACAACTGGTACAATAACTTACGACAACTGAGATTAAGAGGGGCAGGGAGGGCCTCAAAAAACATGTGTTGCCTTAGTTTAAACACTTTGTTGAACTTGAACCAGAAGTACAATGATAAATAAATATATTCTCCTGCCCTTATTTTGTTCATTTTTTTTATCTTTTTGTGCTGAGAATGTGAATCATACTTTAAGATTTTGGACCCACCCAGTTTGCACTTTATTTATCAGAAGTACTGATAGAATGTGTATAATTTTGAAGAGGTTGTTTACTGTCATCATGCAACTAGAAGTTTAATGTATTTCTGGAATTCATCTCCCTCAGGAAGCATGAGAAAGGAGACAGCTAAGCTATGATGTAAAAAAACCACTGGCATCTATTATGAGAGTTAGTATACTCATATATAAAGGTGAAGGATATCTCACATTGTATAAGAGAGACAAATGAAAACAACAAAACCACAAAAAAAACAAGAAGAAGAAGGAACTCTGTGAATTCCTTGCTTGCTTTGCAAGCCTGTCTGCACATTACTTCTGAAAAGAAGCCTAAGTTTAGAAGATACAATTTTGGTGATGTTGTTTCAGGTGAGTGGCAGCTGAGCTTCCACTGTGGATAGTAGTTTTAAAAAATACATGGGAAATACTCTATTATACGTGTGTCATTATTGCTGAATGGACAATCTTCAGGACAGGAAGTATCTCTTTAAATTGACCCAGGCTGGGTTACCAGTTTTGCATTCTGTTTAATTCTTGGCGAGAAACTTGTGTCACCGTTTTGCTTATAACCAAAATTTTGGTTTACTAAGTCTATAGAGTTATCCTGTAATTCTAAATAACAATTGAAATACCAGAATTTATTTTTATCTCTTGAAATAATTTTATTGACTTACATAAAATAAAGAAACCCCACTCTGTTTAGGATTGAGCATATTTTGGGGACACATAGCTGGTAGAGCCAGACTTTTCTTCTTTGCCAGCAAATCTTTCAAAGTGGACTGCAAATGTTGGGATCCTACTCTACTCTTCAGTATTTAAGATCACAGCTAATTATTTTAAGAATAGGGCTTGTTCAAATGTTTCCACCCAACACAGCCTGTTAGACAGCATACTAATTCACACAGGGTAGAATGTCTTTCTGTTAAGAAAGCAACTCACCGTTGCAATGGAGTACAAGTGCATTTGTAATAAGAACTGATTAAATTTACACATTCTGTTCTGCTTCTGAAACTGTAAATTGTTTTTAAAAAACAACCTTAGCTCTTCATGATGAAAAAACTAGGGACAATGCAATAATAGACCATGAATCATTAGCTAAACTAACATCTAAAAACTGGTTAAGAAACTTTTTTACTGGTAGGTATTTAAGACAATGGAACAACTTTTTATCTTAAACTTGCAGAACTTAACAACTTTAAAAGTGTCATGGTGGTTTCACAGAGTTTGGCTAAAACCACAGGCACCAAGTTAAATGAATAATGTCTTCAGTTAATATCTTGTCATATAAGCTGAGCAAGAGTTTCAGAAGTTATTGAAGGTGGAAATGTTAAAATGTTAGATTTACAGCTGTGTATCAGGAAACAGGGAGGATATACTTTCAGATGTATGGTTTTCTTCAAATATTTTCTTAAAGCTGTGATTTGGCACGTAATACTAAATAACAGAAACAAGAGCAGAGAAGTACAGATGGCAGTAAATAGGGAGCAGAGTAATAAGTAGTCAGCCCTATGACAAAAAAATAGAAACACTGGAAAATAAAAGGAATTGATGGTAACTCATATATGATATAATAAGGAAAAACAAATAACAGCTTCTTTATAGTACACTACATATGAATAATATATGCATACATAAAACCTAATTCCATCTTCTATATATCATCCACCTAAGGCAGTAAGTAAAACTGCCAAAACCAAGAGAATAATTGTTCAGCATGCTGCCACTGCTACATGTAGAATCTACTTTAATAAAATAAAGATAACAAATGTAGTATCAATTGAAAAAAAGAGAGAAAAAAAAAACCACTCTTCTTTTTTTCTGAACAAAAAGTCAGAATTCTTATGGGCAACAGCAAAAAGGATGCATCTGAGGCTTCAAAACCTAAATAAGCAAAAATTTGGTAGCAATTACTCCAGTTGGAGACCATGAATAAGATCAAAGTAGCTAAGTCCCAGAGAAATAACCTATCCCAATAAGAAAAAAGAAAAGAAAAAAAAACAAACCCAAAACAAAACCAAAACTAACAAATAGACATTTAGGGTAAGGCTCAAAAAAAAAAAAAAGGAAGAAAGGTGTCTGAGGTGAGATGTGACAGGTAAAGATGTCAGTAAATGGAAACAATACCAATGAGAGAGCTGTGAAAGTAATCCCAATCAGAAACTGAAATTGTGCATTAAAACTGTTCTGCCTTGAAGCAAAAGAATAAAAGGGGTGTAAAATGAGGTTCTATGTTACATGCCATCTAATTACTAGAAGGAAAATAGAAGTTTTATTAAAAATCAGAAAGTCAATACACTGCAGTTACAGGTAATGGAGTCTGAGTGTATGGAAATTTTTACCCATCCTTGCAGACTTTCTCTTAGGCTTGAGCTGTAAATCAGAAACTGTAATTATCACTTTGAACTGGAGCTGGTCAGGTATTTTGCACATTTCCTTCAGCTAAACCAGGGGCATTCCTATTCCTGAAGATGGAAATGAAGATCTAGCAGACTAGAGGTAAAACAGAGAAATGGATGTGGTTTTAGGGTTATAATCAAGGTACTTCCATTCTAACTAGATTATGCATATTATGGTCTCTGCCACAAGCAATGTTTAACCTTTGAAACAAATAATTACTTTCTACCAGATGAACAAGAGATACCAGAGGAGCAAAGTAATGGCTGCAACTATTCTACACTTAAAAGGCACACAGTGTAAAGCTGCTCTTGACCATTTTTCTGCACTGGACTCCAAAGATATGAGAAAGAATAATTGAATAAGACACCATATAAACATGAATCAATAATCTCATTTTGATGTTCAAAAAGCAATTAAGAAAATCTTCATTAATTAAAAAGCTGACTTTGCTTGGGTACGATTTTCCTGAAAATCATTTAAATAGTTAGAATAATTTTCTATTTCTTTAAACCAGTTGCAAAGGTCCATGGGTGGCTCAGCATCTACAGGTCACACCTCCAATAATCATTCTCCATGTCTGATGAACCAAGCCCATCAGGAAGTTCATTCCTGTTTTTATAAAGTAGATTGTTTTATTAAAAAGGAAATAGGCAGAGATGAACCTTAGTAATCTGAGTACATATGCATTCTTTCCATCTTACTTGATCAAATCTGGAAAACTAGCCCTGGGTGTGTGCCTCATTGTGTGAGAATTTTACCATTATTAGCAGTTGTACCATTGCTTTGAACAAAAAGAAGCAGACAGCAAAGCTCAGGGCTGGAGAAGCTTTGAGGCCACCCTGAGAAACCAAACTGATATGTTAGGCTTACCTGAAGCATAGTCACTGTCATGTTTTGGAATAGTGAAAAAATAGTATTATTTCTATTTTCTAATATCAATCAATTTTGCCTTATTACTTCTTTTAAGTCCTTATTTCATACACTTACCTCTTTTCTCCACCTGTAAGGTTACCAGGAAGAGATCACAGTTCTGAAGTGATCCAAGAAACTCAGAACAATATATTGGTTTTGCTCTGTACATCTGACATTTAATGTTGTGAAGACACGTTATTAAAAAAAAAACAAACAAAAAAACACAAAACAACCACACACTCACAAAACTAAAGAACAAATGCACAAAACCCCAACCAATCCCTAACACTGGTGAGGTGTTTCAAAGCAGTCTTTATAGTACAACACAGAATTAGAATCTCAGATAAGAAAGTAAATACTATGAAAACTTCTTTAAGAATTGCTAGCACACCCTTTGTTTCCTCCCTAAACTCTCTCAAGCATTCTTTTCCAAACACTTTAACATATTTAATTAATAGCATTTTATTTCCAATCGTTAAGGTGAATTTGTTGTTTTCCATCCAACCAGCCTAACTTCAAACATGAAAATTTTCAGTGTATTGCCCTGCACACACTTCCCAGCATTACTTGAATGTTTTATTACCTTTACTTTTTGTTTACAATCCTAGCAGTTTTCTCAGTATGAAAAACATTTCTTTTTTTTTTTTTTTTTTTTTTTTTTTTTGAAAAGGACTTATTTATATATCCTTCAGAACACAAACAGCACTCTCCTCAGCTGTGGGAATCTTCCTGTCAGTGGACTGACTTTTGACCTAGACGTACACTTCCACTTTGAAATTAGAGTGATTTTAAATGCGGTTTCTGCTCTTTAATGTTCCTAACTCCCGAAAAAGGTCACCTAGTCCAAAAAAATCTAGACTGAGCAGCTTGTATGTGGCTAAACGATAAATGTAGTTTGAATCACATGTGAGTGAAAGTTTTCTCTTGAAGATTCTCTGGAGCTGAAAGGCTGAATCCAATTATGTTTTTACACTGTCAAGAGGTAAACATGCTTTGAACTGCATCTGCGTTTAAGAAAATAAGGGTTTTTTTCCTGCAGTGCTATGCTTTTCTTCTGTTAACACCTCATTTCCTGAAAAATTTTGAGTTCTGGGAATCAACATGTAAAAATTATTCCTCTGTACATAGCAAATACTGCTGGGAGCACAGCTGAAGGACTGTGTAAATTCTTTTTTTAACTTTCTGTAGTTTTGCTACACTTAATCTAATACAAGTTTCTTGTCTCGTAAAAAAATCCTTTCCCTCCTTTCATCTCTGTTTCTATGGTCTTTTCTCTCTCTGCTATTTACTTATTTCACTGTCATGGAACAGAGAATATTCTGCAACAAGAAAAATATTTCCTAAGAAAAAGAAAAAGCTCCCTCTCATTCTAAGATACAAAATAAGCAATTTCCATACAGAGAGAGGTCTATCAATTGTTCTGTGCTGGTTACCAAGAGCATTTTCCTGTCTGGAACAGCAAATACATTTCATAGAGACAATGTCAATGTCAGGAGTATTAACAATTGAATATTTAGGAGTGTTAACATTTAAGTAGCTGATTTATTTAATCATGGGAATTCCACAAGCTTTCCACAAGCTTTGCTTAAGCACAATAATATAAACAATTTTTTTCCCCATGAATATAAATCAAATCATATCTCCAAAATTAATTTTTTCCATTTCATTTGCTAGGTATTGATATAGAAAATAAGAGAAATGAGATGTAGGTACCCAGCTTCGTATTCTCTTACATTTTCCTCATCATCCTTGCTTCCCATTATGCCCGTCATGGAAGAATTTTCTATCATTTCCTCACAAATGTTTTTCTCTGTTCTTCAATTATGCTTCAAAGTTTCATAAATGAACTTAGCCACTGCACTTCTCATCATTTAGAAGATCTCAGTCTATACTCCTCTTTATATACCTTCACATAAACAAGAATAAAAACAGTATTTTCATTCCTACAGAAAGTCGCCAAGGCCTTGCACTAGTTTTAACTTGCTCACTTTTTGTACTTGTCATGAATGAATATGAACTGCACTGAAATGGGAACTAAGCACCATACAGCCACTCACTGTCGCTAATCCCAGCAGGATGAGTGAAAAGAACTAGAGTGATAAAAGGAAAAAACCCGCTGACTGATATTAAAAAGTCTAATAATGGAAATAATAAAAATCAATAATAATAATGGTAATAACAACAATTGTAATTAAAAGCAAACTTTCTAAAAGAAATAAATAAACCCCAAGAAAGACAAGGGATGTAAAAAAAAAAAAAATTATTCGCCACCAACTAACTGATGCCCAGCCAGTCCCCACCCAGCAGGACCTCCATCAAACTTCCCCCTAGTTTTACTGCTGAGCCTGACGCTATTGGTATGAAATATCCCTTTGGTCAGTTGGCATCAGCTGTTCTGTCTGTGTCCCTTCCCAACTACTTGTGCATCCCTAGCCTCCCGAGTGGTAGGGTAAGTAAGAAGCACAAAAGGGTCCGACTCTCGGTCAGTACTGCACAGCAGTAACTATAATAATAACTAAAACATCCCTGTATTATCAACACTGTGTCCAGCAGAAATCCAAAACATGTCCCAAACTAGCTACTGTGAAGAAATTTAACTCTATCCCAGCCAAAACCAGCACAATACCATTATTTATGAGCTGAACTTCTGCACGTAGAACGATAGAATCAGAATAGTTAGGGTTAGAAAGGATCTTAAGATCACCTATTTCCAACCCCCCCGCCATGGGTAGGGACACCTCACACTAAACCATATCACCATGTCCAATCTAGCCTTGAACACTTCCAGGGATGGAGCAGTCACAACTTCCCTGGACAGCACATTTCAGTGCATCACCACTCTCACAGTAAAGAACGTCTTCCTTATATCCTGTCTAAACTTCCCCTGTTAAGGTTTGAACCTGTTACTCCTTGTCCTATAACTATAGTCCCTAATGAAGAGTCCCTCCTCAGCATCCTTATAGGCTCTCTTCAGATACTGGAAGGCTGCTGTGAGACTTTCTTGCAGCCTTCTCTTCTCCAGGCTGAACAGCCTCAACTTTCTCATCCTGACTTCATATGGGAGGTGCTCCAGTATCCTGATCATCCTTGTGGCCCTCCTCTGGATTTGCTCCAACAGTTGCATGTCCTTTTTATGTTGAGGACACCAGAACTGCATACAATACTCCAAGTGAGGTCCCACAAGAGGAGAGCAGAGGGGCAGGATCACCTCCTTCGAATGCTGGTCATGATCGTTTTGATGCAGCCGAGGATATGGATGGCTTTCTGAGCTGCAAGCGCACACTGCCGGCTCAAGTTCATTTTCTCATTGACCAAAACCCCCAAGTCCTTCTCCGCAGGGCTGCTCTCAATCTCTTCTCTGCCCGACCTGTAGCTGTGCCTGGGATTGCTCCAACTCAGGTGTAGAACCTTGCACTTAGCATGGTTAAACTTCATCAGGTTGGCATCAGCCCACCTCACAATCATGTCAAGGTCCCTCTGGATGGCATTCCTTCCTTCCAAAGTATCAACCAAACCACACAGTTTGGTGTCATCGGCAAACCTCCCGAAGGCACAATCAATCCCGCTGTCCATATCACAGACAGACAAAGATGTTAAACAAGACTGATTTTAACCCCAATCCCTGGGGGACACAGTCATTGTTGGTCTCCAGCTGGACTTTGAGCCATTGAGCACAACTCTTTGCATGAGGCCATCCAGCCAGTTCTTTATCTACCCAGTGGTCCACCTATCAAATTGATGTCTCTCCAATTTAGAGACAAGGATGTCATGTGAGACAGTGTCAAACACTTTGCACATGTCCAGGTAGATGACATCAACTGCTCTACCCCTGTCCATCAGTTCCGTAGCCCCATCATAGAAAGCCACCAAATCGGTCAGGCAGGATTTCCCCTTAGTTAAGCCATGCTGGCTGTCACCAAGCACCTTGTTGTTTTTCATGTCCCTTAGCACACCTACCAGGAGAATCTGCTCCAAGATTTTGCCAGGCACAGAGATGAGACTGATTGGTCTGCTGTTCCCTGGGTCATCCATTTTCCTCTTCTTTTAAATGGGGTTTATATTTCCCTTTTTCCAGTCATCGGGAACTTCACCTGACTGCCATGATTTTTCAAATATGATGGACAGTGGAGTGGCTTAGCAACCTCATTTGCCAGCTCCTTTGGGATCTGTGTATAGATTTCGTCAGGTCCCATGGACTTGGGCACTTTCAGGTTCTTAAGATGGTCTCCAAACAGATCCTCTCCTACAGTGGGCACAAGGTCCTCATTCTCACTGTCCCTGTGCCTGCCTTGTGAGACTTGGGTGGTGTGGTCAGAGCATTTGCCAGTGAAGACTGAAGCAAAGAACTCATTAAGAATCTCAGCCTTCTCCAAATCCACAGTAGCCAGTTCTCCTGATAGCTTCTGGAGAGGCCCCACATTGTCTCTAGTCTGTCTTTTGCTCTCAGTGCACCTATAGAATCCATTCCTGTTATCTTTCACATCCCTAGCCAAGTTTAATTCTAAGTGGACCTTAGCTTTCCTAACC
>JAOEHY010011642.1:0-44337 GCA_025447955.1 Psilopsiagon aurifrons
CTTGATAATTTAAGTAAAATATGCAAGCATTTTTATTAAAAAAAAAAAATATTAAAATTTGGAGTAATCTTAAATTTAATTGAGATTTACCTGTGGAGTTTTTTTCCATTAAAATATTTGTTGAAATCAAATTCAGTTTGCCAATTTGGCCAACACTGATCTTGATTTTTTCAATATAAAACTAATTATATGAAAATATTTTTAAATTTTCAGTAAAAAAAAAAAAAACCCCAAAAAATTAATTCTCGGGGGTGTAAGGTGAAATAAGATGCTTCTGTGTGTATATTGACACTGTATTAGAACCTTCCATATCCCTTTTATTTTTTCATTTTTGGGTCTTCGATAGGCCACTGCCATGACATGACACCTTGTTTCCAATGAACTGATCGGAGGCTTTTGCCCCTGTTCCATACTTGAAAATCTTTGTACTGCTTCTAATTATTTTAATAACTAAAGGTATCAGGAAGTCAAAATGTAGCCAGGCATGGCACAAGATGGGAACATTTCTTTGCTGTCACTCTATTAAAACAGGACAGAGGTGAGCAGGGCACAGCTATCTTTCTTCCTCTTTCTGTTCTAAAGGACTGTCCTGCACTAAGACAATTTTCCAGCAGGATCTGCTGATGCTGTAGGATGAAACAACAATAAATCTCACCTGAGAAACTGCTACCTAAAAAACTGTCCATGAAATTAATTTTTTATATCAGTTCATTAACTAAACTGTATGTCTATTTACATTAATGGCACATTTACACTAGGTTAATTCAGATTTGAATCAGACCCTTAGGAAAATAAAATCGGATTGCTGGTATGTAAAAGATACAAAAGGTTCTGCAGAGGTCCTTCAAGATTATGCATCCTTAATCTTACCTCCAATTCTTAGTGAAAACATGATGCAAAACTAATTTCGCAAGTTGAGACAACCAAGTTCCAAGAGAAAATTTGCTTTCTTGTCAGCACATTTTGGTCTTCAGTGTTCAATTCTTGTATTGCTGATCTGAACATGAGTTCAGATATCTTTAATAGCCTAAGTGTTCAGACACGATCACCATGGACTAGTGCTGTTTCTTATGGAAGTGTACAACATTTTCATATACAATACATACGTTGGAGCTGTCATTTTTAAAATGCAGCTGTTTTAAAAACAATCAGGATTTTGTCTCAAATGATAAATTGCAATCTAAAGCTGAATGAACTTGGTTTGTGATAATCCTTTAAGATCAACAACTGCCTGGCTGTCTGGCTTACATTGGCTAAAGAAACCTAAATGCAAACAGATATTGCCCATTATCATAATTGCAGGGAAAGGAAGCAAATCTGTTCTTCTTTCTAGAATATAAAATAAATTTGTGGCAAGTAGCAGATTTATTTACAATTGCAGCAATCACAAGAATAGTAATAAAATAAATCCTGTAAACAGTGCAACTATTCTGTTTATTATAAACTTGACATTGCATTTGGAATGAGCTCATGGGAGACTTCCCTTCCCTTCCACAACTAGCAAGATGGATGTTTCTGCACATAAAATGAAAGCTTCTGTCTTTGTGTAGTATAAGTATGTTTGGGAGTGGATGGGTGTACTTAAGTTCTTGGTTCAAAAACCTATGGGTTAAAAGGCAATGAATTTAATCCAAGTAAGCAAAATGCTTCACGGAAGAAACTTACTGAATAATTATATTGATTTTGTAAAATAAGACAATTTCAAGTAAATTTGTTACTAAAAATATGCATCACAAATATGGCATATTTAGGGCACTGACTGTATCAGTATTGAGGCCACCCATATTTTTTAGGTGCACCTTTATAAATATTAGCATACTGAAAGTAATCCATCAGAGATAAAAAGAAGAAAAATTTGATCTTAATCTTAAATTATCTTTGTTAAAAGTGGCACCGACTATGCACAAGAAACAATCAGAATTCATGACTGTGAACGCACTAAAAAGAAAATTAAACTGATGTTGCATCCATCCTTCAAACATACTCTTCTAAGACATCATATGTCTTTCCTAATTTTTTTGAGCTATCATGCAATTGTGACGGTAATGGGCTGGAGCTATAGCTGTTTGATTGTTTAATAGGAAAATAAGTGAAAAATATAATGGATTTCATTAGCATAAAGAAGGCAGCGGCAACCCAGATGAAGCCAACACATGACAGTATTGCT
The DNA here is from genome assembly GCA_025447955.1 of Psilopsiagon aurifrons. Classification (NCBI taxonomy): domain Eukaryota; kingdom Metazoa; phylum Chordata; class Aves; order Psittaciformes; family Psittacidae; genus Psilopsiagon; species Psilopsiagon aurifrons. The sequence continues at coordinate 2,168 of JAOEHY010011642.1, forward strand.
GTCACAAACTCAGTTTAACCCAGAAGCAGAAGGACATGACCTTTTTTACAGCATTTAACTATTTTCCAATCTTTATCAAGGGCCAAAATACTAAGAATACAGTAAGTTAAATTATGTGGGGATTTCTGGGTTATTTATTTTTTTGACTGGCCAAGTATCTTGGGCAATTAGAAAAAAAAATATATATATATAAATATGTTTTCACCAACTTAATGACAATGATCATTAGATAATTTAAAAATATCAATTTTTTTTAGTGACTGATAGCTTTGAAAGTTATGTTCCAAAATATTTAGAAACACATACAAATTTAATAAGGAATTTAACTGTGGAGATACTATTTCCCTTTTCATTCCTTGTTTTAATAAACAAATGTGTGTAGCTTTAGGTCAGATATCCCTTCTGTTGATTAACGTGCTTGCAAAAACATAGGCAACAGAAACTCATCAATGACCTCATCCCAAGACTGTAACCTCTATCTGATTTATATCCCTAAGCAAAATGTTCCAGTTCTTATTTGTCTTCTGTTAATAATATTTTTATTTCCAGCTAGTGAAATAAAATGTGTGAATCAGTGATGGCTGCATTTACAATTGTGTTTGAAGCAATAAAATTTTATAAGTGTCAGTTAAACAAACATGATATTTGAGATTGTGATACTATCATCAACAGTTATGTTTCTTTATTTGTACATTACCGATTGCAAGATTGAGCTCTTTGAGCAGAATAGTTTCAGAACAAGAACTCTCCTCTTCCATGTGCAGCCAAGAAGAATCTTCATCCCAACTTCATGGGATCCATGGAAATCCAAATAACAAAATTACAACAGGAGTAAGAGCAATAAAAATGAGACATTAAGAGCCTTCAGAAATAGTGCAAAAATAAAGGGCATTTCAGCTAACTTGTGCTTTACCTTAGCATTCTATATGTGCTTTAAAATTTTTTCCGCTGTAAATATAAATGGACTCATTTTTCTTTTCTCTTCAGTTTTTCATGATTTCTCCTCGTTTGCTTTCCCGTCTAGGATTCTGATGTAAGTGCAGCTGTGGTTTTTTTAAGAGGTGTTTACACCATTTCTTACACACAGCTCATCCATCACTCTCTGATCCGATCAAGAATTCAAAATGCAGCCTGAGTGGCACAGCTTTTTGCCTTTCATAAAGTGACTTAGCTGAACTTGGAGCATCAGTGTGTCACCAACAGCACATTCCTGGAGTGAATGCAGTGATTTCTCCCATGTTCCAGAATATGTCAAAGACCAGAAATGTTAAAGTTTATATGTGCTATAGTGAAACTGGAGACTCATGCTGGAACAATACCACTTTATATTCACCATAGGTTCTTTCTGAGACTGTTTCATGTGTCATCCTCCATAGAAGAAATTTTCCCTCATTCGAACTTATTGTTCTTAACTCTTTCTAATGAAGCATTATATGTTACCTACATGAAGGTAATATTTAATCTGTTTTTCTTTCATATATATGACCATCTTTCTAGGTGAATGTTAGATATTTCTTAATAAAAAGTGAATTATAAGTTTTAAACATGGCTCACTCCCTTAGATGAAATTTGATTCACTCAAGTTAAAGCTGTTTCTATCTGCTGCTTGACTGGGCCAACCACGTCTGTCCAGAGTGATATCTGTGACTGATTTATTTTTATTAGCTTCTGGTTTACATTAATTGGGAGCTACAGTCTTATTTTACATCTGAAATGGCAATTCACAAAAGAATCCTCTCACCTTTGTATACTTTAAGTGCGCATATGCAGGTGGCATCAAATTCTTACCATCAGTGGGAGAAGACAAATTCCATCAGCTGACGTAACTGGATATGAAAATGAACTCTGTAACAACCCAAACTACTGACTGTATCTCATACCTGCATGACTTATATGAGAAAAAAGGCAGAATTTTACCTGTTTTCTTCTTTCCCTTTACACCCTAAATTTACATTAGTACTGAGAAAAAAAAAATAAACATTAGCTAAATAGTCTAGTAAGTTCTAAGAATATAAAATAAAAAATATCTTTTTTCAACATTAATTTAAGGTAGCTGCCAATGACAGTATAACTTGAAAAAGAAAAAGAAAAAAAAGAAAAAAGAGTCTTAAGTTACTTTATTATCTAATAATTAGTGGGAAGCCCAATGGGGGTACTAGACACAAGTCCAGGAAGTGCAAGCTCCGGTTTATTTTTCTAAGGATGGGATTTCCAGTTTCCTTCTGGACTGGATGTGTCTTTCTTCCTCTCTGTTCACAAAGATGAGGATTTCATAAGCACTCCATTTAGAAGTTAGATGATCAATTTATAAATGCACATACTCGGATTCAAGTGCTCACTCTAAAAAGGAAAATCACAGATCATAATTTGAAACAAAAGAATATAGAATTTAAAAAAATAAAAATCATCACTAAGAATAAATAAGTATAAATTTGAGATGAAAAAGTGCTACAAGATTGTGTAGTCTACCAAATTACTTGTGTCTGTTACAGCTCAAGCTAACCTGGACTTCTAAATCTAACTCGAAGGGCTCCAGCTCAATTCCAGGTTACTAATAAATATGTCTGCTATCACACAAGAAGTGTGAACAAAATCTTCTACCTAGATAAGACTAATTATAAACCGTGACAATATTTATGATATAGTCAAATGAATAAGTCACCAGAAAAAGAAAAAAATCTAGATTGTGGTTTTGAGATGTGTTGTGATCTTACCTCAGAATAAATAAGGGGTAATCTTTTGAGAGGAAGAGCCTGCATACAGGTGGTATGCTTTATATTGCTGGTGTGAGCCATACATTACAAAATAACTTAAACAACTACCTAAAAAGGGAAAAAAGAAAAAAAAATAAACTGAGCAATTAATTGAATTTAAAGAAATAAACTAAATTTACATCAGAGAACTATTTTGCATTGTTTTACTGTTATGCTTTTGATCCAATGCAAACAGCTCAAAAGCTGGATTTGTTATATCATCAAACCGTAGACCTTGAGAGTTGTGTGAGAAGCTGGACTATGATGGCTCCTTGTGAGCTGCTAGTTCTGAACTCCAGCACTGCAAATGATAGCCAGTTGTTCCACTGTTGAGGAATAAATGTGTGGTCATACCTTGAAAATTGTTTCACTGGAGTATCATCTGGACATGACAAGTTGTTCATGCATCATTAAAGTTAAGCAGTGAAATGTAATGCATGTTCTGCAGATCTTAATTAAAAGTTAGTGGGAATTGAAAAGAAGTTCCAGCCAAAAAGAAAAGAAGCAGCATATATTTCATAATGTTCAAAGAAAGGCCACCTATAAAAGAAGAGGCTACTACAAAGCTGATTGGGCTGTAAATCTACAACTGATAATATGACAATGAATTTCAGGGCTTGAGAGCAGAACATCCTAAGTAGAGGAGAAACTCAAAACCTTTCGTGGAAAATAAAGTAAGGTATTAGGATAGTAGAAGTGACACAGAGCACGAATAAAAATAATAGAATTTGGGGGAGGTTCTTGTTTGATTTCACCCAGGACAGGATTTATCTCTCTGTTCTGTTTGTAAGTTATAATCATATCTCCATTAAAAAGCACTGAAAACCGTTCAGATACTCTATTCCTATAGAATATTCAAGAATATTCTACATTTTTTAATATATTCTATATATTCAATATATTCTATATTCTTGTATTCAATGCTTGGCTTTTTAAAAATTATTTTTAGGATGCAATAGAAGAATAAATCTGTGGACTACTTACTATCTGGCACTAGCCTATATAAATACTTGGAAAAATATCCTCTTCCAAAAAAAAATGTAACCTCAAACCATAACTTGCCTACATTTTCATGAAGTTTGCTTACAAATAAGAAGTTGCAACTGCTTTTGTCCCCACTTGCTTTGTGTCAATTCCTATAGAAAGTTTCAAAATATTTCTAAACTGTATGGAAGTTGTGAACTAGATCCAGCCCTTTGTTACTCTAGGATTTAAAATGTAAGAGAAATGTCTGTGTTCATCCTTTAGTATGGAAATGGTTCAACATCATGATTTAAGTATATGCCTCTTGAATTTATTACCCGGCAAACCCCTTCCTTTAAACCTACCCAAGATTGTCAAATTTTAGCCAATTTACCAGAAAGTTTTTTATTTGTATTGACAATAAATCGTTGTTTTCTGCCAACAGCTTTGTACCAAACAATATTCTATTTTCTGTTGCATATATCTGGGAAAAAAATACAAAATTACGTTAAGATAACCACTTGAGAATAATACACTAGATGCTTTTCCCATAATTTCTAGCTGGACATATCATTCTCCATGGTAATAGGTCAGAGACATAGTAGCAGAATTATCTGAGGCTCAGCTAAATGCAATCAGTGTGAACTCTTGAAAATATCGATTTCACCAGCATTTCCCTTGATTCCAGGAAACTTTGTAGTCAACTAGTCTCAGAGTGAGCCAGCTTAGCTAATTTTCAGTTGCTGTCTTCCAAAGGTCACACGGAGATACATATATATGTTTTCCTATTTAAATATGTTGCTTTCACACTTTGGAGCTTGTTTAATGAAAAGATATTTAACAAAGATGGAAAGAAGCAGAAGATTCTTGTTCCCTTCTTTCTACTTACCTTTCTTTATTGATTTTTTTTTCTCCCATCCATGCTTTTTCTTTATAATAGTTTTTGACTATTGGCTTTTAAATAAAGTACTTATTTAAGAAGAAAAAAAGTAGGAAAACAAATCTTTGGTCAATGATTTACTGTCTGAGCCATTATCATTTCCCTTGTCTCTCTTCACATAGACTGTTTATTTCACCTAATCAAATTACAAATGTTGCTTCTGATTGCCTCTGTTCCAGCTGAGTTGTACTTAGCACATAGACTTGAGAAAAAATATTGTTTCCAAGTTATTACTGCTGCTTCTGATCATCTGAGCACAGCCTGGGGCCTGCCTGCCTATGACATAAATTAAAATAGTCTGAAGATGTGTGCAGCTGACAGTAGTAGCCTTAAGTAACTTCCTTTCCTCCACTGTTGTTGCAAAGGAGAGACAGCTTCCTTGATCAGCTTTGTGTTGACTAGAGAGTCACCTTACTTCAAAGACAAACCACCAACTTTAAGATTCTAGTAATCACTGGAGTAGTTGAAACGAGGTGTATGAAAAATCATGCTTCCAGTTTCTCTCAGGCTGTATTTTTGTATTATTCTATAATTATTGTTACACATGTATGCTACTCAATATATATATCTGAATCACAGTTTCAGGAAAGGAAACCTCACTAGCTTGCTAGTAAGTTCTAGATTGGTAAGTCTAGATTCATTGTTTATGATATTCTCACGCCATATGTCAAATACTATATGGCTGACACTCAGCTGCAACAACTAGAATGTTTTCTATGTAGGGACATTTCTTTTGCTTGAAGCAGAGATCCTCTTTATCCCAATTTTATAGATTAAAATGTGGTGTTTTGGGACATAAATAAAAAAAAAAAAAAAAAAAAAAAAAAGAAAAACAAACAACAAACCAACCCAACACACCAATGAACAAACAAACAAAAATTCAAAGACCGAAGAGTATGTACAATTTGGACATGAAGCAAAATTTCCTTCTGAGAACAAGGAACTGCTGTTCCTGACCTAATGCTAGAGCCCTAGATTCTTGTCTGCTGTATATCTTCTAAACTTGGTTTTATTAGCAACTTTTTTAACCTTTGACTAATTTCCCCTAGCTGAGAAACTGAAGAAATATAAACACAGACAGACTGGATAATCAAATGTATGCCTATGATGTAGAATCCTAAGTATTTAATCTGTATATGCAAGGCTATATTTCACCTGTCCTTAGGTGAGGTGGTAGGTTTTGTGAGATCCCATTTTTCTGCAAGACACTGAGAAATGTATACTATTGTTTATGGGAACTCTGAGAATTAAGGAATCTTTAAATGAATTTAGCAAAATAATAGTCCCATATTCATTATTGCAAGACTCAAAGCACAGGATCAAAGGCTCAGGAACAACAAAGTTTGACAAAAAAGAATCAGTTGGGAGTAAGGGTCACAGCCAAACAGGAACAAAAGAATAAAGAGTAGAAGAAAACATCTGCAGGCCTTACTTGTGGGGAGGGAGAAGGAAGTAGGAAGCGGGAGGAACCTTTCCACATACTTGCCCTTCAGAGGTTTGCATACACTTGTGTACTCCATGTTGTTTGAACCTGATTTATAAAATAGTTGCATTTCAGATATAATGAACATCCCAGATGACCTCTCCAAAGGGCTTTCTTTCCCCTTTAGGGACAGGGGGAAGATAACTTTCTCACCACAGTAGGACATAAAGACTTTTACGGGCTTTAACCACCTAATTCCCATAACTTTTGTGAGATATGTTATATATGTGCAGACCTGAGCATGTCGTTTTTTTAAACAGTCTCATTTCCTTCCTTGCTTCTCATCCCAATCTTTATGTGTGGCTCTGCAAAATGAGGGGGCAGCACTACAACAGAAAGTTCCAGAGGAGGCAGTTTCATGTCAAGTGAGCAGAGCCAGATTTGCTCTGACTCCTGGTAGAGATTCAGAGTAATAAGTCCCAACCTAGGCGACAGCCAAGCACTCAGAGACAGCATAGAATTCACCTTTATATTCTTCCTTACTGCCCGTAATAATTTTGGGATGGGCTGCAGTAATCCGTTGCACACCTAGGAAGGTTTTAATTTATGCCAGTAGACATTCTTTCAATCACCTTTTTGTTCCCATGCCTAAAAGCCAGAGAGATATATGTGCTTTATGTATAGTAAACCAGTGAGAAGGCTTTAATAAAACTATTACTTTCACAAGTTGTTCATAAAATCTAAATTCAAATAGGTAATGTCCCTTTCCTAGGCTCCCTTGCACTATGTCAATATAGAATGTAGCTGCTTCCTTATCTTGGTACATTGAAATGGACTAGACATCACAGGAGTTGGAAAGCATCACATAACTCCTGTTTATGCTTTTCACTCTGGAAACATCTTTTACATGTGTTCTCACACACAAACAGGATAGACAGAAAATGTTTAGCAGGGAGAATTAGGGTAGAAAATAGCGTCTATGAAAGGGATAGTTCTTAGTACTCCCCCTTGCATGACTACTGTGTTTTTACAATGCATGTTTTCCTTCTTATAATGTTTACTCGGCTTTTTTTTTTTCTTTTCATTCAATTGCTCCTGAGGTAATACTATACTTCTGTTTGTGCCTAATGGGATGTTAAAGCAATGCCATTTACTCATCAAAGACTTCTTATCTTCCTCACCCCTGTAAATTTTTGGAGCACTTGAATTTCTTACTATAGAAGTCCTTTGCAATGTAAATAACTCACAACTGCTCAGTGATTTCCAATATATTGTAAATGTAAGAGTAAAACTTGGAGATGATCTTTCCAAGATGTGACATTAAACTCAAAACAAGAAAGATATTTTTTCCAGACTCTGGCTCAGACTTGTAAAATCTCTTTTCCACCCAGTGCACCATAAATGGATATTAGATGTGGTCATCAAATTGTCTATGGAAATGTAAACTTCCCTGTCAAATCACTGGGCACTTTTGCAAACTAGGACTGGTGAACTGTTTTCAGAAACAAGGCAAAAATGTTTCACAGTGGGAGGGATTGACAAGTGGAGCAAATTCATCATGGGCAATGTAAAATTTTTAATTACTTGGAATCTTCAGACTGATGACTGAACATATCTTTGGCCAGGGCCAATTTCTCAGGGCACAGAAACCGATTTGGTTTTTGTGGTGGATTAACCTTGGTAAGGGCTCAATCACTCCCCACCCAGCTAGAGATGGAGAGAGAAAACAGAATTAGAAAGCTTGCAGGTCAAGGTAGAGACAGGGATATCAATTACCAATTACCCTGATGGGCAAAATTGCCGCAACTTGGGATAAATTGATTTAATTTCTAACCAGTTAATATAGATTAGGGTAGTAAGAAATAAAGACAATGATTAAAGCAACTTTCCTCACCCATCTGCCCAGGTCAGCTTTGTTTCTTCACTTCCAACTCTTTTACCCACTACAATAGTGGTACAGGGGAGGTGGTGGTCAATACGTGATAGTTCCTCTCTGTCGCTTCTTCCCTATCACACTTCTACCCTACTCCAGCATGGAGTCTTCCCACAAGCTCTAGCTTCTTCAAGAAATAACTGCTCCATCGCAGGTCCTTCAGAGGCTGCAGTGGATACCTGCTCTGGTGCTCGAAGCACTTCCATCCCCACCCACCACCCTCCTCTTCTTCCTCTGTTCCTGGTGTTCCCTCCACTGTTTGTTACTCTTTTGGTTGCTTTCTCCTCAATCTGACCAGCAGTTCTACCTTTTTCTTAAATGTTTTCTCAGAGGTGCTACCAGCTTCCTTAATGGGCTCTGCGGTGTTCTGAAATGGGTTCAGCACAGGGCAGCCCCTGGCTCTCTCCCACAGAGGCACTTGCTGTAGCCCCCTTCTGCCAGCACCTTGATGTCTGCACACAGCACAGCTGTCAGCAAGAGAAGGGGATAAAACCCATTGGCTGGCACTAAAGTTTTAGAACTAACGCTACACCATTAAAAGTTTGCCTGTGTTAATAACATGCACCAAGCTTTCTCAACCAAGCAAGGGTCAGCTTCCAATCAGTCATTGCTTCCAGCCAGTACTTTCAACTCCATACATCATATATCTGTTCAAAATCTGAAAAATAAATCCCATATTTTAATGGAAGAACAGGTCAGAAATAAAGATTGGTTTCTGAAATTGGATATAAGGCTTGTAAATGTTGCAAAATAATGTGGTTTTGACTAATGAACACTTTATTCCAAATATCACCTATGTTAAAAAGTCACATAGTTTCAATTTCTGCATTTTAATATCTTTCACATACCTTTCTGCAGAGAATTTGACATACTGTTTAAAATATACATAGAGAAATTCAAACATAAACATTTTATGACAGTTAAAATATTTGTCTTTATATTTAGACTATATCAACAACATATTGTGTTATGCTGGTTTTGAATAGCAAAATAAAAAAATGCAGCCTGGATATCCTTAACCATAGTAACACAGTTTTATAAACATGGTAATAAATATCAAAACCTATGTAATGCACATATGGAAAACTTAGAATTTTTGAGACATGCTGGGTCATTTTTGCTTTGCAAATCATGAGAGGCATCACTTTAAAGAGATAAAAAAGAAGACAATTTAGGAGCAGAGTCAAGGATTTATGATAGATTAGTACAGAAACTGTGGAAGATTTAGGCATCTATCTGCCATTTTCTATACCCAGATCTAAAGTTTACAACGTCAATGCCACATCGAGATGAAGATGACTAATCCAAGAAGTACCTGTGTCTTTGACTTGGAAGTATTCCAGGTGTGGAGAACTTTGTTCTGTATATGTCATTGAAGGCCATCTTATCACTAGGTTTCCGCAACACAAAGCATGGTTCACAGCTGAAACTTCCAGGATTTGCAGATTTTTTGCAATAGGTGAATTTGAATTTCCAAAGCTCCACACAGGTGGAATTATCACTGGGCTCTGCTTTTTCTGACATCTGGCTCAGTTCCTTCTCCAACTTGAAAAACTATAATAATTTTTACCAAACACTATCTTTGCAACAAGTCTTGGGTTTTTTCAGGAGATACGTCCTTCTATTACCTCCTGTTGAAATAAAAAGCTTAAGAAATTACCATGCAAGGAGAATAAAGAGAGAAAATATGAATGAAAATTACTTTTATCATCTAATAAATAGACTCATATCTGAAAAATTTCCCATCCTGTTCCAGCAATATTTGCCAGATTCTTCCACTAAAAATTCATAGGAGTAAAATCTGGAATCCTATCTTGAAATAATTCATAGAATCATAGAACAGTTAGGGTTGGAAAAGACCTTAAGATCATTGAGTTCCAACCCCCCTGCCATAGGCAGGGGTACCTCACACTAGATAGCATTGCCCAAGGCCCTGTCCAGCCTGGCCTTGAACACTGCCAGGGATGAAGCATTTACCACTTCCTTGGGCAACCTGTTTCAGTGCCTCAACAACTTCACAGTTAAGAACTTCTTCCTTATATTTAGCCTGAACTTCCCTTGTTTAAATTTAAACCTATTTCCCCTTATCCTATTGTTACAGCCCCTGATGAAGTACTACTACACAATAAAGTGTTATTTCATGTAGCAGAATTCCCTTTGATGTTTCTGAGCTGAATGATAACTCTGTCATATCTCCTAATGATTCTTTCAGTCTTAAAGAGAGGTTACTCTGCTTCAGATGTTAGTATAAGGTTTGAACCAGGAGCTAGAAAACCATGTCTCCCGTCTTATGATCCAGGAGAAATAAAACTCATTGGTAGAATTCTTAGGGAAAAAGTTAAAAATATGGATCAAGTAGAGAGGACTGTTTCTAATTCCACCTTAAAAAACCTTTTGTATTATTTATTTAGAAAGGCAGGAGGACAATACAGCCTTATGTATGCGTAGGATAAGGCAGGAGAAATGTGTTGGCTGGGATCTTTACTTCAAATTCCCTAAAAAGGAGATTATCTATTAAAACTGACTGGAAATCTTTTGTGTTCTGTGACAAATGGAAAACCAATCTGTCTTATGTGAATAGCATTTAAAAACAAAGAAGTTCTCTGGCATCATAGAATTCATATAATTCTTCCCTTTCCACTAATGTCTCCACACTCAGCATATGATTTTTTATATCTGTTGGTCAATCAAAGAGTAAGCTACATGTAATGGATCTCCTCATGAGATACTTCTGTGGTGATGAAGAAATCATGTATTGTTTCCTCATATCCCCTGAACTTTGCAAAAGGACAGCTGATAAAGTACTAAACAGATCTGACAGATGGCCATTGCTTTTCACTCCTTCAGTATTCACAGGTTAAAATGCATAATTTGTGGTTAATTCACTTCCATCATAATTTTTCCACTACCAATATATTTTCAACCAGAGTATAGTACAAGTAAAAGCTAGGGGCTGGCAGCACTTCTGTTGCAAATCCTGAATGGAAAAAGTCTTTTAAGTACGAATCACATATGAATTACATATGAAAAAGCATCAGCATCTACATCAGCAAATAATACACATGCTTTTGTGGAAAAATATGTTGGCCAGTACATGGAAACTATATGAAGTCTGCAAACAGAAAAGGGTATAAGCTAATGAAGAGAAGAAGGCAGATGAGAATGAAAATGGAGTCCATATAACGATGAAGACTAGAATAAGAATCAGGTAGCTCAATAGATGGAAGATATCCACTGGGAAGTGACTATGGAAGCTTTGTTCAGAACAAGAACTAAAAACAAATTGAGAGGAAGTCATAAATCTGGTTTCCTACAAGAATTATTTTACCTAGTTTTTTGTGCCAACGATTCTGCACAAAGTTATGGACAGTTTCTGCTTTGAGGTGTCACAAGCTGAACATTCAGGGAAATGAATGACACCAGATCATTTTTGTGCAAATCTACAGCATACTAAAAAACAGGGAATACAATTTTAAATTGTATTTTTAAATATAAAAACATACCATTTTAAAATATAAAAAATAATTTTTTAAATTATATAAAAAGAGAATAGAATTTTGCAAACATCGGTGAAGCAGAGATAATACATGACAATCAGCTTGCATAGTAACAAAAGAAAAGCAGAGATGTGTAATGCCTGAAGAGTTACAACAAGCTTGACTTTGCTTTGACATACTACGGAAATGTAACAGAACTATTTCATATAAAAACAAAGAACTCTGAACTCAAACTGGAAAGTAGCAGCAACACTTTATATATGCATATTGAATGCCAAAGAGGAATGGAGGTGGAGAAGTTAAAATAAATAAAATGTCTTCTGTAGCAAGCTATTGCAGTTTATAGAATTCTTGCCTCTGACAACTTCCCAAGGTTCCTCAGCTGAATATTGACACACCGAATAAATGGAAAATAGCACTTTTTATCCTAGGGTATGGTTTCCAGCAGAATCAATAAAGTTGAAGGACAACTGAAATGTGATTAACCTATTAATCCGCAGGACCAAAATTAACACAGCAGAATATCATCTCTAAAAGCATCCTAATGAATTATAATGCAGAAAAACTCAGAGGGTTGATTTCAGGATGAATTAGTGCTCCAAGAGAAATTTTGAGACATAACAGAATACCTTTTACTAAGTATTATCTATCCTGCATGCAAAAGTGGAGAGAGAGACAGATTTGGTTTTGTTTCGTTTAAGGGATATAATAAACCAGGGTTTTTTTTTAAAAAAAAGAAAGATAAATTTCTTCCCAGGGTAATAAAAAGTCCCTGTAAAAAGTCTCTGTGAACTCTGATCTTCCTCTTAAAGAGTGTAAACAATGTATATTTATAAAAAATGTGACTGAAGATAAATAAGTTGCACAGTAGTACTCAATCACTTGTTCTTTGCTGCAATTATTTCCTTTTTCTGTAACTTGTATATTTTCACTGTAAGCATACTAGGTCCAAGGTCCAAAGTCCTGACTCTGTTCTTCTTTACAAATCTGAGAATCAGAGTGAGATGCAATTATGAAACTAGAGATATTAACATCGCAACTGGGTCCCTCATCTCCCTGTTTGACTCAGAAACACCTAGCATACATTGAGATGGAGAAGTTCATGAATAATGAATAATAGTTATAAGAAGCAGGCAAGTGGGGCAAGTAGCCTTTTCTCAGTCTAATAGCAGAAGACCTTGAGAACTTGACCTACTGAAGAATAAGGCATAAATCTGCTAAGCAGCTATGAATATATGCAATATAGTGCCTTCTAAGGACTTGGGAAATTATTTTCATTGTTCTGACCTCAGGAGGGTCAGTATTGCTATTATCTTTTGGCAATGAAACAGTTGACTGTTGCCTTGGTTTTTGAATGTTAAAGAGCTTCTGTGATGAATCAGGCAAGACTTGGACATCACAGATTTCTCCCGATCTAAAATATATATCAAGTTCTTGGCTAGTCACATAAGACTCAGACATAACTTGAAGGACTCCATCAAAGCTTCTGAATATTAGAAGAAAACCCTCCTTCTCACAGTCATCAAACCTAACTATGATTTCTAAAGCAGTAGCCACAAAAAAATGCAATAAAATATTATCTGTACACTATTCACAGGCTTATTACTGAAGATTTTGAGGTAAGTAGTGACTCTAACCTTTTCCTTTTTTTTTTCTTTTGTTTGGATAGATGCCATAGGAAAAGTGAGTCTAACAGAATAGTTAATATTTTTGTCATTTCCATTCTACAATTTTTCCATGATTCCTTTTTTGGAGACGGAGGGGAAATTATAACACTATTGGATCTGCTCACATGACTAAGGTTGTTACAGATCAGGAGGTATGCCCTAGAAGTCAATAGCAAAAGCTTTCTTATTGTTGATACATAGCTTACGCATCTAGTGAGCCTTTCCTCCACTTTGCCATGCAGACATTCCCTTGGATTGTCACAGTCTTGTTTTCCCACACAACAAGGTTGCCTTTCAGCCACTGAATTGTTCTGCCTTTCTTATGATTACTGGAAAGAGAAAAAGACACAGGCCATTGTGTTTTTGTAACCACTGAAACACTGCTCTCACTTAAAAATCATATGTGGCACAGGCTTGGGAGAGGGAGAGTTAAAAATCCTACCTGCAGTTTAAGTAACCTGTTAAAGGATAAAAGGTTATCAGTAGAATTGGGAGTATCAGCTGGTCTAAACAACTTCATAGCAAGCCACTGATTCTTTATATTCTTTTCCAACACTGGAAATAAGATAGACACACTCTGAATTGCTTTTATTATTCTGCTAGTGTTCCGATAGGTAGATGCTATTCAATTTTATATAGGACACAAACTTCCATATGGGTGTTACTTATATAAACAACAATCTAACAGTGGTGAATTGAAATATAAATATGTTCTTTGATGCGTAAGCAAAACATCAAATGGAGTTTCAATTTAGGTAGTGATCAGAAAAATTTGCAAAGAATATAGCAAGGTGGGTGGATGTATTTCTATACAGCCTCTAGGGAGGGAAGTAATCCTATGCTATCCCAGTGTTTCTAGGTACATCTGTGATATCTCTCAGCACCCTATATTTCAGGAAGTCAGCCTGTTTGTGAAGTTATTGTAAGGTAGCAGTGGGCATAAGTAAAACACTGCTAATATAGTACTTGGCCAAAAGTAGCCTCCCCTGTAGGAGTTTGTTTATAAATTGCTTTGGTCAACTTGACAAGGTCAAATCCATTCTCTTAATGATGAATCTCATCTGTTCTGGTGCAGAAAGAAATGTTTTCTTTCACTTCTACGTGTGGTAAGAGCTCATTCATCTCTGTATGTTCTAAAGAGAAATCTAGCTACATCAGAGAGAGAAGGAGTATTCAAAGGGCAACTGATGGCCAGGAAGATATATTGAATTCACTTTCCTGGGACAGACATTCAAATGGTAACAAGTGATAGAAAACAGCTCTATATTTCAGCATGATGTGTGTTCCCTCTCTTATGATTAACCCCCCTGTGGGCCATCTGCATTTAATGGGTTAGAACTACTTTGTAGCTGCAGTATTTTCCTTCCATGCCTCTTATTTATTTGAGAGGAGACCAAACTGCACTCTTAAAAGTGCAGCAAGTAGGAAACACTGCCAAAAGAAGGAGAATGAAAAGGCAAATTTATGGGCCAGTGTTGTTTTAAGCATTTAGCAGTATAAATAGAAAGTGCAGATAAATGTGGACATATAAGTGACTCTCTGTTTATCTCAGTTACATTATTTGCCTAAATTCCAGAAGAGAATTAGCCCAATTAGTTTATACAAGAGTTAATGTTCTGCCTCTGGACTAGCGACTTAATATATGCATAGAACTCTTTTCAAACTAAAACTAACAGTCCTTAGAACAGGTCTCCCTAAAAAAGAAAAATCATTGCTCAGTCCAGCCTTGTCTATTCGAATCTTAACAACAAAAGAAGTAGACACAGGCATGAAAACTACTGTAGTAAGTTAGATGTAAAACACTTATTTAATAAAATTCAGTATTTTAAAAAGAATTAAATAGACTCCCTGAGGAAAAAAAAAAAAAAAAAAAATCATATAAGCCAAGTAATGTTTTTCCAGAACAATTTGATTTAGCATAGTAAATCTATTATGTAAATCTATTAGGGATCATATTCTACTCTCAAGTGAAGTCACTGGCAAGATTCCCTTTAACTTCAATTAGGATTTGATCATAAGAAGATTTTTGAGCACAGTTAAAGAAATTTCATCCCTTCTTGCCAACACCAAGTTTTATGGCTCTAAATACTCAGTAAACTCTCAGCCAATGAGTGTATTTTCTTCTTTCCTCATTGTATATACTGCTTAACCATTTGCTAAATAATACTAACTCATATCTCTATTCCATATCTCTATTCCAGACCTTTTTCTAAAAGACTTCCAAGATCAGTCAGTGTTTAATTTACCCTATGTGTTGAAGTGACATCTGACAAATTTTTCCATGTATAAATATGCATTTCATTATATATTAAAATGTTTATAAATGGTAATGAGAAAATCATTTTTGGTATTCTAGAAGCTGAGTTGTTCACTTAATATCACTTTGAAAGAAAAATGCAATGAATATGTTTTGTATTGTCATTTTCACAAAGATCTCAGCTGTTTTCCATTTTTAATAACTGAAACAAAAATCATTTGAGCAAATACACCTGAGTAAATACAGTCTTACACAGATTCAGAGACTTTTGCCTCTCTCTGAGGACACTTTAACAAAGCTTTCATTTTAACTGTAATCTTCTCTCTCTCAGAAGGCAAAAACATTATGAAAGTGCTAACTAGGAGCTTATTCCACCTACAAATAGCTTGCTAATCATAATCAGACTGGATTTAGCAAAAACCAAACCAAACCAAAACAAGTTTTTACTTTTTAACAATTTAAAAAAAAAAAAAAAAAAAGAAAGAAAGGCTTTAGCCTCCTTAATTGTCCCTCTCCAAATCAATAAATGATGTGCAAGGCCAGATTGGACAGAGACTTGGGTTACATGGTTTAGTGTGAGATGTCCCTGCCCACGGCAGGGGTTTGGAACTAGATGATCTTACAGTCATTTCCAGCCCTAGCTATTCTATGATTCTATGGTTCTATGATGCTATGTTGATTATATAATGTGAATTGCTCATTCACAGAATAATTTTGGGGACAAGAATCTAATCTATTGTAACTACTGGATTATAGCAGAAGACTTTGCCCAGCTGCAATGGCAGTGGTTCTAAGCTGTGGTTGATACATGTATAAGGACATTCTCACAAGAGTACATGGCAGGGAGATCAAGCCTATTTTGATTATTTTTCATAATTAAAGGATGCAGAAACTATTATTTTCTCAGCTTCTGAGAGATAAAGCAGCCAGCTCTTAGGTTATGGAGGGTTGATGCAGTTAAGACTGGAGCATGGAAAAATACTCATGTAACAGGATCTTGTGAGCTACCAAGTTCCACTGTATAAGCCAGTCAGAAAGTATTATTTTTGTCCTGAGCATATAACCTACAGTTTTCCAAATTTTGGTTTTCATGGTAACGTCATTTGCTCTCACCAATATTATTGCATATAGACTGATGTATTTATTAATCTAGTCTACTGTTTATTCCTATATGAAAAGTCATTGTTATGAAGGCGATCAGCATGAGCTAAGATGAAGTTTTGAGCTGTTGAGTGTGAGGCCTCGCAACAGACCTTATTCTTTCAGAAGATAATGGATTATGAAGACTCATTTATTTGTTTTTTTTTCATATATTGAGAAATCAAGGACATCTTTCATGTGGTCTGTGATTGAACATTTGGTGAGAAACTGTGTAATTTTTATATTGTTTTTAAAAAGAGTAAAACTGGCAGAAATAGGCCAATATCTCAAGTGTGTCTTATGTGAGAGTGCTGTGACATATTCCTTCATTTGCATGTCACAGCTGTATCAGGTTTAAAGAGTTTGCAATGCAAAGGACAATGGCTGTGTTTTGGAATTTGATAGGCTCACTGGTCTAGCAATCGGTGTGTTTAAAACATTCTGCCTTAAAAGTGTAGGGAAAGAAAATATAATGTTCTTTATTAGAGATACCTATCCCCAAAATTACTTTTAAATTTCCCAACATTTTTTTTATTGGCACTGACAGTCATATACCTATCAGACCTGCTTCTTCAAGACTGACTTTTGAGGTTCTACATATCCCCTTTAAACTCATTTTGTTCTTGCAAATAAAGACAGAAGAAGCAGAAATAAATCTTACATTCAGAGGTCCTGGTGAGATTTAGGTGCAGGAATTTAAGCAAAAGGCAAAAAGGAGGGCTGCACTGGGTTTAAGTTTTCCCATTCCTTATTCTAGTGCTGCACCCTGACTCTCCTCCCAGGAGATTATTCTGCCATTCCAAGTCATCATACCGTCATACTCCCTGCACAACCCTTCTCTCATACCCACACCTCACATTCAGCGTTTGCCCAGTCTGCTGCTTATTTTACACAATTTAAATCTAAAATATGTTCTTTCAGCTACCATTAATTTACATTCTGCATGTTTACTTGCTAAGTTTGCTTTTAACACCAGTATTTCATATGATAATTCACCAGTGTACCAGAGCTGTTTTGTGTTGCACTGACAATACAAAGCAGCTGTAGAGCTAGTGAAACTATACATACATTTCAGCTTCTTCAGGCTACTGAAAAGTGATATAAAATAAATAGATACCAAGCTTCAGATAACTAAAAATATCTTACAACCATTCTGATGCCACCCAAGTCTAATAAAGATCACTGTAGAAGGATAAGAATCGTGGATTCTACAGATGAGTAGACCACTTGTTATTTGGGTATGAAAGTGTCAAGGGAAAAAAATCAGTGCCTTATTACAGAAAAAACTTCCCCTGGAAATATTTTTAATTTTAGCAGTCTAAGAAGTGTTTTAAATGAGTTCTGGCTCTTATCAGCCTGTTATTATTTACAAATTTATCAATATAATATTAATCTGTGTCATTTTGAAAATGACACAGATTGATAAGTATTAAATATTTAATAAACAATTAATAAGTGTTATTTAATAATGAATAAGTATTAATAAATAATAACTTTAAAATAATTCCTTTGCAAACAAAGTCATTTACTTCTAACATGCTAAAGGATCTCAGTATTAAATGCACAATATTGGTCATATTTGCTAAATCATATACTTCAGGGACATAGCACAAAGTTCACAGTCAAAAGAAAATGCCTTTAACGTATCATAGAATCATAGAATCATAGAATAGTTAGGGTTGGAAAGGACCTTAAGACCATCTAGTTCCAGCCCTGATCTGTTTTTTTGAGCATTTGACAGTGCAAAATATTGTGACAGTAAAGAAATGAAGTGAGAAATATAGTTAATTTCAGCTTATTCTCAGCAACAAAAGATTCCTTCATTGATATGTGCTTATGATATGTAACACTGCTGTTAAACTGTAGGTGGAAATCGGTTTTATCAGTCTTTTTTTGACCATCTTTATGGTAAGGAGAGTGGGACTTTAGCTGCTGAATTCCCTGTTGTCTACCACTCTAGTTAGTCTATAAAAATTTAAAAGAGGAATTTCAATTTTCATAGATAAATTTACATGTGTTCAAAAATTTGTTTGAATACAGGCTTAACATTTTCAAATTGTCAACGAATTAGTCATAGGAGAAAAAACAGCACAGCACTATGTCATCACAAATTCTTCACAGCAATAATTACAACAATATTTCACTTTCTCTTTTAACAGGATAGGGACTCTTTGTCCAGGAGTTCTATAAATTTGCTTCTCAGCATTGCATGATAATCACATATCTCAAGCATTAGTTAAAGTACTTGGCAGGAAGGCTACGTAAATCACCTCCTTTTGTTTTTAGTGCATTTGCCACATGTTGATGAAGCAGTGAAAAGATTAGTTGCTTATGCTAAGAAATCATTAATTGGATCAAATCAAAGCACAAGAGCACAAGTCCTGTCAAATGTGGGAGCACAGTCCAGTGAAAAAAAAAATAATTCACTTTGAATAGAAACTAACTGAAATTATTTTTGTGTACTAAAATGCCTCTTCTCGAATTTTCTTATAAAAAGAGAACCCTACAAATAGTCCTGTTGCCTCTATTTGCACTGTTTGAGAAATAAGGAGCTACTCATCTTGGTTAAAAAATCTGAGTCTGGCCTTAAGCCAGCGTGGGCCAGATTCTGCCATCCTCACCAGAGCTGAATAGTACTTTAAGCTGGGCCTGATTATGAACCGATTACTCATGTTGTGCTGAGCGGTTCTTTGCATGAATGGGGCCATTGTGAATAAACATTTACAAGTGATTCACAATTTGGCCTATGTGAGTAGATTCACTCACATCAATGCATCTACTCATGGAGTAAAGCACTATTAAATAAAAGTGGCAGAATGTGACCCTGTTGTAGTACTTGACATCTAACATGAAGATACTTTTTCATTAGCTAAATGAAACACTGCAACCAACAGACTATCATTCATTCTTTGAAACGAGGCTGATGCAAGAGCATGACAAGCTTAATGCAGGCCTGCAACTTATCACACCTCAGGTTTAATGAAGGGTTGAATATCTGTTTGTCTAATGCATAAAGTTATGCTAGTGACATATAATAAATAATTTCCATTGCTAAAATTGAGGATAAAGAATTAATTAGAATTTTATCCATTTCACTTAATTAAAATCATCGGGAAGATGACATAGTCTTTCATTTTTTCCTGTGATATTTCAGGCTTCAAGCATCTAAAAATGTTGTAAAGTTGTGAAAATGCATATTTATTCTCCTGATTATTCTGTCACTGCAATAAAACCATAGGAATTGTTTAATTTTACTCTTGACATAAAAAGCCTTGTATAATGAACACTTCTCTGGATTTTGGAAGAAAATAATAGCAAATTCTGATATCAAAATCAAAAAGTAAACTGAAAAAGAGCTAACAATAAAAAAGATTTGCAGTTTCCCAGCTAAACTTTTGTTTCTTTATTCACCAATGATGACAAAAAATAATCTAACAAAATAATCTAGCAAAAAATTATCTGGATATCACTTTGGCATGTTATAATGCTATACCTTAGAAATAACTTACTTGTTGAAATAAGCTTACTATGCTGAAACTGGGGGGAAAAAAAAAAAAGAGAGAGAGAAAAAAATTAGAACTGGAAACAGTTTGACCTGCAACAGCCCTTCTATTTCTACCGCTTACATGTGACACAAGTGTCCACATAAAACTGGTATCTTTACCTGTACTAATAAAATTCTTATTTTTGCTTTAAATAATAAGTCTCATTTTCCTGTTGTCTAAACAGGAAAAAGAAAGTAAAAAAGGAAATAATAAATTCTAGCCAGAATACTTTTTCCCAGTTTCTCAAATCAAAGCTGAAGTTAATTTTTACAAAAAGAATAAAATTAGGAAGCCACAAAGTAGAGTATACATATGTGTTAAACTTTGAGTACATCACTAGTGGCAACTAAGACAGCCTTCCTTTCAATCAGCTGCATAAAAATCTGCTGAAAATTTCTCATTTTCAACTAATCCTAACAGTTTCAAAGTTAAGTTTGTTTATTCCACTGAAAGATTACGGAATGAACCCATCCCTATTTTCGTTTTCAAGTTTAGCTTCCTGGGTCGGAGCAGAGATAATCTGGGGCTCCTGTGAGTTTGCTTTTGTGAGAGCTGGTAGCTCTGCAGTTGCTAAGATGAAATCCACTTCCCTGATCTTCGCTTCCCCCCAATCCCCCTTCTGTTCCTAACAAATAGCCAGAGAGAAAAGAAAGAGGGAGCAGGCGGCGCCCTGAGAGTTGTATCCTGCTCTAATCACAGCCATGCAAGTCCTTCTTCATTTCAATTAATTTACTTTGCCTTTATGAACCTGAGAGACTGACTGTTGCTTTCAAAGAGGCTAACATTTCACTCATCTGAAGGAGTTTGGAATGTGACAGGGGAAAGGGAGGAGAAGTAAATCAAAGCAGATAGCAATTCTCCAGATGTAAAGTATTTTTCTTCTGCTCTATTTTTTTTCCACCATAAATGTCAGAAAGTCTGCTGACATTTTAATTCCTTTGTGATAGGCTGGGAGCTGAGAGCCAAATCCTGTTGCCACTGTAGCTGAAAAGATTTTTCCTATCAATTTTAAAGGAAGCAAACCAGTCTGAAAAAAAATGAAATGTACTCTTAGAACATCTTGAGGTCAGTTACAGAATGAAACTGGCATGTACTGTTAGATTTTTTTTCTTTTCAGTTTACCATAGCATAACAAAGAACAGTTAGTAAAACTAACTGGATCTGAAGTAAGACTTTGCTGTTGTGCTTTTTTTCTAGTTCTGTATCCTGGTGAAAGAGGCACAGTACTATTCCATGCTCTCTTCTACTCACCTAAGTGTCAAGATGTCCAATCTGCAACCTTAAAGTTTTCTTTTAAACACTTGTTGACTTATATAATCTGTGCATGTCTTTGAAAACTCTATTAAACACTGTGATCCTGCTTTTATTGATATGTTTGGCAAAACCAAAATGATCTCATTATCTTTAATAGGAACACACTCAGGTCCATAAAATAAAGGATTAGCTTCTACTCTCATTACACTAGTTGTGTATTGATATAAATCCAGTGACTTTATAATATGCATTTTACAATATTCTGGCTCAGAGTAGCAGCAATGAGTTAGGTCTACAAGTTCCACCTACAACATGAATGATCATATATTTCCTTCTCTGTGTGGTGTGCTTAGGGATTTACTTCATGGTTTTAGCAAACAAATTTATTTCCCTTTACAGAGTTGTTCCCTTATGAAATATTCATCTGTAAAGCATTATATTTGTAAGCAGGACTGCTAAAAACCAATGGACTAGACATATTTGCTTTATAGTTTTATTCTTTCTTGCAGGTTCTATAATCATATTTCATCAACAGGTACAACAAAACATATTTCTATATGAAAACCGAAACAAAGAGGGCTTGTTGAGCTTGTTGCATGGTAAATCTATTTGGTTTATTCTTGGTTTATCGTTAAATATTATATTGCATTTGTTTAAGCAGACATCATGTATATGTATTTTCTAGCATTCCACACAGAGCAGCTTATTGTTGTGTCCTTTAAATATGGGAAATAAAAATGTTTTCAGTTTGCTATTAAAAAAAAATAAAAAAAGGCAATTAAGAGAGGGTAATGCTATATTACATAGCCCAGGAAATATTGGCAGCATGCTCTTTGGCTTTCATCCGTAGAACTGCAATGCTTGAGGACCTCCTTTCAAACTCCGGCTTGGTTTCAAAAGCATGTCCATTGGCTGCCCCAGAAAGTAGAGAGTCAGTGAAAAAATTATTGAGGGGCACGTGGCTGAACTGATTCTGGTGGTTTGAAAAGCCTGTGTAGCCAGAATCTGTCCGAGGTGAATGGGAATAAGGTGTCATACAGGAGGATGTGTCTCGTGGTAGCATGCAGGAAGTAACCACAGAACCGCTAGCCGTATTCCCTGCCCACAGATTGTTCTGAATCTGGAACATATAAAATGAATAAGATTCAGTTTAGATAGTTCATCTTCTGTTTTCTGTAGTGCTTAGTTTGCTTTAATTAATACATCCATTACTAGTTCTTCTCTAAAACAAGCCAAAATTTCTTAATTAGTTCTCTGCAATAACACTAGAAAACACAAAGAATACATTACCTGAGTCAAGAAGACATTACTTGAGTCAAAATACTAGATCATTCACTTAAAAGTAAGGGCTGCTGAATCATATTCCTTTCTCTGTCATTTATTCACTCTGTGGCTTTACCTGGAGTATTTACCATTGGACCTCAGGATGCCATCAGCCCAGCCAGTAAGTAAAACCAGTGGAAGCACACAACTGATTTCGAAGAAAAGGAGTCAAAAGAATGCACAGTATCATAGCTGTTTTCACTGTAAAAGTTTCTCTTCATCACAATTTTTTCTTATGAAAATTGTAGGAAATAGTATAAAAGGGTGAACAAAACAAACCAGGATTTCTCAAGTGATAAAACCCAACAAGTATTTGCAAAATTAAATATTGAGAAGCCTTATGTAATTGCTTGAAAATAAATTAGTCCATAAAATACAGGCATGATTGATAATACATCTGAGAGATTTTCCTGAAGTTGCTTTAAAGATGGTTTTAAGGTAGAAATTCTTTCATGATGTTTTTATACAAAATTATATCTGAGGGCACTTTCAGTCGAAACTGGGTGTGTTGTGCACCCCTGGAAAATGTCACATGACAGACTAGGACACACACTTTCTGGTCACTGGCAATGTCTGCTGAAGGTTTGCAGTAACCATGTATTCAAGCTTTGATGTGTAATGCCTTCTATACTTGGCACTCACTTCAAGCTTTATTCTGAGTCTCAGGCTGTCTCATACCTTCTATGTATAGATGTCATTTATGGATAGGTATTTTTCACTTATTTCTCACTAGATGAATTGATAGAAAGATTTTCAAGGCCTAGCACAAGTCAGCTCCTGACATTATCTTAGACTGCATTCTTTCATTCATCCTTTTTTCACTTTGATTAAATCAAATTTTGCAGTCAGCAGCTGTCCTGTTTTTTAGACTATATCCATCTATCAGTACTATGAGGATATAATTTCTGGCATACTCTAACTTCCTCAGTCATTTCTCACTTGCACTCACCATTATACAAAATATAGCTTTATATATCTTCTCCACTTGTATCTCTTTCCTGTATGCTGTTTTTTTTTTTTAAAAAATGCACAAATATCATTATACAAGACATTTGTAATTCTCATTCACGGTACCGAACTTCTCAGACAGTAACTATATCCTTTTCTTTTTCTTTTACTTTGCGAAATTTGTCTTCATCCTAAGAATCTCTTGCTTGTTCATTATCTCACTGCTCTGATGCACTGGGATTGAGCCCACGTCTTTGTTCTCTGGTATATGTTGGAGTAAATGAAATTACTCTTTGGTTAGCACTGTAAATTCCCACTTCATACTTAACTTTGCCTTCAGGTTCCGAATCCATAGCCAAAGGAAGTTTGGCTTTTAAGATATGTAGGTTATCTCCAGGTGAGTGGGTTTTTTTTCTGCCAAACTAAAGGTCAAGGCACTATGAATTATGACAGACACACACATACATACACACACAGAATGAAAATATTTTTCTACTGCTGGGTGGTTTTTTTTCCCATTGTAGTACTTTGCAGCAACACATATCCACCAAGCCACCAACAACCCAAAGAGAGAAGTTATGGTTCACTGACCTAATCTAGCTGAGATGTAGTGCAGATAGAGAGGTAAAAATACAGTCTTATTTTAAAAGTTAATATTTTGAATATTTATATTAGCAGGGGTCATCAGGAGCTGACTAATTAATTTGGGCTCCTTAGCAATTCCAGGAGCAAAAAAGAAGAACCAGTGGATGCTCCATACTGGTTTTCTTCCTCCCCAGAAGACTGGGGAAGCATCATGCGTTAGCAACACATCTCCCCAAAAGCCTGGTCAGCCGAACATCTTGTTCACACAGATATGCATACATACAGGCACACACATTTCCACAGCCACTCAAGTGAATGCAGCTTGTCTTTGCACATCCCACAGACAAGCACAAGTTTAGTACACCTCAGACATCCGCTCCTGCATATCTTAAGTGGTCTGCTGAGAGGTAAGGGAGTGAATAAGGGACCTGGGGAAGAATATTGATGAATTTTCTTCCTTCTTGTCAGCCTCCTGAGATTCAAGAGGAAAGTGAATCTAATGAGAGTTTCAGAACTTTCTAGTTCACATCCTTTCTTCCTATTTTCAGCAGTTTTTAGAAGACTCACA
This sequence comes from Psilopsiagon aurifrons, assembly GCA_025447955.1. NCBI lineage: Eukaryota > Metazoa > Chordata > Aves > Psittaciformes > Psittacidae > Psilopsiagon > Psilopsiagon aurifrons. The sequence continues at coordinate 26,964 of JAOEHY010011642.1, forward strand.
AACTTCAACCCATGGGAAACTCTCTGCAGCTTTATATGATGCTCAGTTGCCTTAATTAACCCACCTGAGCCATATTTGACTTATAATCAGACCTTTTCTTTTTAAATCATTATGGAACAGGTGGTTTATCTGGGAATTAAAGGATACATCTTATCTAGACCTACATGAACCATTGTCATGCTTAAGAAAGTTTGTTGCATCAAACCACACATCTATTATGGCTCATAAGGCTTACTGACTTCTCAGACTTAATGAGTTTGGAGCCACAAGGCATGTGATTAGAGTGCAGAGGTAGTAGTAAATAAGACTGCAGCTAAAAGCCTGTAAGATCCAGAGAACATCTTCATTTTGCTTAAAAGCCCAAGCTGCACACATTCGGTCTCAAACATGAACTGAGAAGATCAAAAACCCAGTCGTCCATGCAAAAATCGTCTTTGTTTTTTTTCTTTTTTCAGGATCACTGAAAATTTTTATTGTACTTTATTGTATCTCACAGTTACATATACTTTTCTTGCAAAAGCAGTGACAGATTAAGGAACTGTTGGGGTTTTCTTTCCCTTTCTTCCTACAAAACGAGTCACCCATACTTATTTCCATTCTGTTCCATTTCAGTTTGTTTTGCTGGTACAGCTCTTTACTGAACTGAAACAGGGAGCTGATACAGCTGAAAAAGAATTCAGGAGAAGAAAAGAATAAAATTAAATATTTTAAACACATGCACACAGAACCGCATTCTTTCTGATGCTATCTCTAGGCCTAATGGTTAGTCTCAGAACCTTCACAACAGGATGAATTTGTCCAGGAAGAGACTAGTTCATCTATGCAGCATCGAATAGAGGAGCTAATTCTGAAGAAGCTAACTCGCACATGGCAAAGTTTCATTTATCTGACTTACTAAGGTTTCTTTCTAAGAAACAGTATGTCAAATGCTGCAGTTGCCCAGCGTGCACAGATAAAATTATGCGAAGAATTTTCCAAAAACATCTGTTTAAATAGGAACACTCACAAGTTTGCCTTTAATACGGTCATGATGGGAAGACTTCAAAAGGTTCAGAGGCTCAGACTGAAAGTGACCAATAACCTATGTGGTCTGGAGGTATCACAAAGTCACTCCTTCCATATTTCTAGTAGTTTGGATTGCAGTAAACTAAGTTTAGTATCACCAATTTTCCTGATATTTTTATCCTAGACAAATGCCTTTCAATTTAACATCAGTGAGACTGCACAGGTGCAAATGAGAATTCAGTTGCAAATCCTAAAACATACCAATGTCTTGTTAAAGAAATATATGAACAAGTGATTCATTCTTAAAGTTTTCAAAGGGGTGCCTAGGTTTCTTCCTTAGAGGAAGGAATCCAAAATAATAAACTTAAATTCAGAAATGCCACAAGATGCTAAGAAAGCTTTACATCTTCTCTCATGAGACAATTACACGTTTCAAACGAATCAGTCATATTTTCAGCCATATCAACTTTTTTTTGGTTTAGTTGGTTGAATGACTTTACTTTTGATATTAGGTTTTCATTTCCTAGCAAGGATTTACAGCATAAATGTCTTGTAGTGAAATTTAGGTGCAGAAGGCATTTCTGTATTAAAAATAAATATAGTAATGTTTTACAATAAGTCAAAATTATAAGACCTTCTTTTGGTATGCTGGAAGGAAAAGGGACATTATGTACATGAATTTAAAGAAAATATTTTTCCTCTTAAACTCTTGTGTGATCCATGCACTACATAAAAGGCAATTCAGAGTCTGTGAATGAGGCTATACATACAGCACATCTCTGGTTTCTGTTAACATCACAAACAACTTGAGCTTTGCTCTTGTGGTTACCATGAAATTACCAGAGCCCTTCAATATATTTATCTACTGTACAATTTATACACAAACACAAACACATGTATAGACCCTTCCTGATAGCAGAAAGAAGTAGGATTTCATAGCTGTGACAAGAACATAACTGGAGAGTTATGGTTGTTAACACGGTTATGATATCATTTCCTAAATATATGACTTTCTGCTTGACACTGCAGAGGAAAATTAGCTGAGGTAATTGGTCATCCCACTTGGTGTCTTTCTTCTTCTTAAAATTTCAAGCTTCTAGAGCTGCATCCGCCTTCCACAACACTTGGAGAAATCACATTAACTCAAACTTCCACATTTTCTGAGAGTTTTGTTAACACTTACCCAGCTTTGGTTCTCCATCACCAAATGTCTTGACTCATGTCATTTGAGCCACCTGACTATACAGACTGGAGTCTGTTTCCAACATGAGGACACACGGCTTCTATTTGAGTGGACATATGTTTTATTGCTTCACATGGGAAACAAAATTATAATCTTTTTGAAATCTTCTAGATATGAAGTAAAAAGTTATTATTTCTGGTTTTATTATATTACATAACATATGTAATGTCATGTGGTATTGTGTTATATGTTATTATAATCAATCTAGCAAGTAATTAGAAACTAACATTGACTCTGTTTCCAGGATGTTACTGGACATTGCAAGGGAGACAGCAATGGCACTAACTGAGCACTTAACAATTTGCTTCATCATAGAAAACGTGAATGTCAAAGAGGCTTATTTGCTAAATTTTTGTCACTCCTCTTTGTGTGAAGCAACAATCCTTGCACTGTGAGAAAACATGAAATCTATGCTTGCACAAAGAACTACTTCATGCAAATTAAATGCAATAGCTGTAAAACAGCTCAAAACTGCTAGTTTACAACTCATGATCTGCAGGCTATTCCTAGCCCATCAGCTCAATTAATTTGGTCTGTCATTTGCCGCAGTATTTTTTTGCTGGAAGGCTCTTAAGAGTGGGATCCAAATTATGGGCAGAGATTTGCCTGTAATTCCTGGGTTTGAATCATAAATTCCCAGAATAATTTAAACTGAAAAGGACCTCTGGGATTTTTATTCTACACCATTGCTTACAGGTAGCATTGAATTTAGATCAGGTTACTTATAGCCTATCTAAACAGGCTTTGAGTAGCTCTAGCTACAGAGATACAGAAACTTCTAGAAGCAAATTGTTCCAAGGCTTTACCACTCTTGTATTTTTTCATTTATATCTAGACAAAAAACTTTTTGGGGTAATTTCTGATAATTTTTTAGGAGAAAATGGACCTAATGAGCACATCTGTACTGGTTTGGGTTCAGGTACTGATGAAAGAGTTGCAAACAACATTTTCAGATATGTCCACAAAATACAAGCTGGCCCTTGGTAGAAAAAGGCTCACTGTTGCAGCTCTAAAATGCGTGATAGTCTCATTCAGTCCACATTTAGACCTTAAATGCAGTGAGTAAAATAAAAACAAGTTGCTTTGATTCCATGCTTAACAAACTTGCTTAAGTGCAAAATAATGCAGAATTCAAAAAGTCATCAATCTTTTATTCTTCTTTAGGACGTTTTGTATCTAAACTGTAACTTCTCCCTGCTGCAATTTCAGGGTCAGTTACAATATGATAGAGTTAAAGACAAAATTTCATACTTTAAAAAAATACTATAAAAAAGTTTCTATCTCAGAAAAAAATGGATTTGCCTTATAACTAAGCCCCAGGCAAAGTCACTCACAACTTAAAGAAATGCATGTTTCATAGAAAAAGTAATAAAGCAGCAAACAGCTGTAGAGACTCTGAAGAGAACTACATACAGTGATGGTTTAGAACCAAAAAAATAAAAATTAAAAAAAAAAAAATTACAGTCCACAAGCTACTTCGTGTGGAACAGACATCACCCAAAAAGATTAAAAGCGTTACTCTTGCTGAAATATCAGCCGCAGCAGTGCAACATTCAGCACATACGCGGCAAAGCAGCATACCATCCAGGTGGTCCAGCCTGAGCTTCACACTGTCATAGCTAGACAGCATGACTACATGATAAAACTTCTTTGAAGCTGGCTCAGATATATCTGCCACATCTACTCCTACTTAATCAGTGTACCCATAGCCTTAATGAAGTATTGTGATTAACTGTCATTTATATGTCTACTACAGTTAAAAGAATTTTAAAGTCATATAACATGTGTGCCTAATATATGCCATATGAAAGATTTAATTGGCCCATGTAGCTTTGATTATTGCTAATGAGAATTACCCATATGTACTAAGGCAAGAGCAGAACTGTAATGATGATCCAAGGACTTAGTACATAACACATGTGTACTGATACCACTTCTACACTCTTTGATTGCCAAAACAAATCATATGATGCCATGCTGTTCAACATATTTAATTTGATTTATCAGTCTGGTGGATAGAATGTAAACTTCAGCCTCTTCCTTCTATATTTGAGGTTTCTGTATTCTCCCTTCTCTCTACACCTTCCATATCATTCCAGTTCCCCTACTTTTGAAAATTTTTTGTCTCCTTGGGATTCCCACCTGCACTCGACTGCGATTTTCCATCAAAAAATTAAAAAAAATGCTAAATTCAGTCCTATCCAATTCTTGCCAGCATTTTCAAGTAATTAAAGGAAACAAACAATACATTTCACATATAATAGTAAGAGGAAAAGTACAATGGTGTGACAGGAAAGACCTTTTCAAAAGAACTTAGAAGAAGGGCACGAAGTACACTCGAAGAACAAGCTAGAAGATGCAAAGGATGGAAATAGCCTAGATGATGGAAAACATTACCCTTTATATCTGTTTTTCAAGGATACAATGTAATGTTTATTTACATACTGATGCACTTATATTTATAAAGACAAGTCCTCATAGCAACCTTACAATACTTAAAGGGGGACTACAAAAAAATCTAGAGAGGGACTTTTTTACCTTATACTTTAGGAAAACTTAATTGACCAGATTTTCACCAACTTTAAAAATAACCAATCTCTGCATAAGAGATTTGGTTCAGTTTGCTAAACACAGATGTCTATCTGGCCACCAGCTGCCACCCCTAAAGGATATATATTTCATGTAAGTCCTATTCATCAGCACTGTAAGTGTCTCAGATATCATAAGACATCTTTAATAACACTAGAAACTGAATTTAGGTAACCGAATCAAGTTCTGCTTGTGTACTAGCATTTACTGAGATGAGTTGAAGTAAACAGCTCCATGAAATGAATCTGCATTCATTTCCCAGCCAGTGTTGAGATGCTGCCTCTTAGCTTTCATACCATCAGCAGAATATTGCTAGTTAATGAGTCTCAAAGTGTCTGGGACAAGATTTAACCAGTGAAATTTTTTTCTGAGTGTACTTGAGATGACTGAGACCACATGTTGCATCTGCAAGAGAAACTTGAAGCTTAAATACTGAAACTAATGAAGCTGAAAACTTTTATTAAAATGAATGAAAACTACTGTAAATGATACTTCCTTTAAAAAACTGATTTTCAGTATAATATTTTCAAAAGTTAAATATTTAATCTGAATGAAAACTTAACAATGTTGCTGTATTTTTAATGTTAAAGCCTAGAAAAAACATATGGAATATAGATGATTGTCCGGAAATATTGCACTAACTGTTCTCCTCTGCAATCCAGGTGTTACTAGAATAATTACTGGAAGATGTGTGTATTTGCAGAATTTGGACAGTTTAGGAGACAGTGAACTTCTTGGCAGTAGTCTGAGCAACCATTTTGCACAATAAGCAGCATGTAAAGTTAATATAGTATAAAAGTAATTAGGGTTAGACTGAATTAACAAAGCAAACAATTACGACCTAAGCTTAAAAAAAAAAAAAAAAAAAGAAAAACACAACCAAAAATAAAACATAACCTAAATTTTTATTACTATTTCAAAGACAAAAATGTACAATTCAATAGCAAAATTAGATCATATTATTGAAATTAGGTTGGACCAGACCACCTACAGAGGTCCCTCACCATCAAACATTCTCTGATTCAGAGTCAAACTTTTATCTACAATAAGCTGAAAAGATCATTTCCTCATTGAAAAACCTTTCGGATATATATAGTTATATGATGCATACCAACATCATGTTCTTAATTTGTATTTGATGAAAATAATTGATGAAGAGACTAAGCAGGGGTCTCCACATTCTCTGTTGACTGCAAAAGAGACTGATGCTTTTGCTGGAATGTAAGTTAGATGTCTGTTTTGTGGACGTATCTGTGGTGGGATTCCAAACAGATATCTTCAGGCTGCAAATTTCTATAACGCGCACCAGAAAATCACATTTATTCCTGTTTCTTGTGCCACACAGCAGTGAAGGTCTCAGCTTGATTTAATCGTTTTTCAGCATTCATTCTATGCTTTTTTGCCAGCAACAGGGAGTCTGTTTTTCCCCCATGTTAATAAAGGATTCATAAATAACCACTAATGATCTACAATCCTCAAGAAAAACTATTTGCTCAAAAGTATGGCAAAGCTTGTCTAACATTTACTCATGTCAGTGTCACAATAAAAGTGCTTGTACATGGGGCATGGGGATGTGAAGAAAAGATAAAAAGGATATTTGATTTCTCTTCTTGCATTAGCTACACTGAAATGATGGAATTGCTTTGGAAATAAATCTTTAACATTAAAATACAGCAGGCAGATAGCAATTTTAAATATCTGTTTCTGCCTGAACTGTGGGATAGATAAATGAGTTTATAATCAGTCATGTACTGTATATTTATTTTCCACAAGTGAGGCACTTATAAATGGACAGCTAGTTCAAAAGATTTGAATGTGGAGATGTTAGTGGTCATTGTTTTAATACAGATTTTAATTGTTTCCACTATTTTCATTAGAAATGTTATGTATATGATACAGATATGGTTTTATTGAAGATGAAGATGTGAGAATGTGAAGCTATAAAGAATTACCACCAGGTTAGCAAGAACGTGAACTTGCATTGACTGTTCTGTGATAATTGCCTGGACATCTCTTCACATTCCACTATACAGCAGAGTAGCTACCTTCTTCACTGAGAAGTAAAACAGCTTGTTTTTATCAGGTAGCCAAACTATGCATGCAAGTACTCAATTGAAATAGTCAGTGTAAAGTGAACTCACACCTTGCTCCTGTTCATGAAGTATGGTGCAACAAAACTTTCTTGTTCAGGTGACCAGACTCAGTTATATATTTATGCCTGCCTGTTTACTTGCAGTGTGTTAGTCTGCAGTTGTATTTGAGTACTACATATTTATGTTTATGAATGATTACAAATTTTGCACCTCTACATATTTTAGAAATGCTTTATTTAAGATTATGGTACCAACGTTCCCATTTCAATCTCCTGGCTTTATGAACTTATAAATTAATAATAGAAAGTTTTGCCAGGCTGAAAATTGTCATCTGCCCAGGAAAGTATTTTTGTTGTTTTTTTTTTTAACCATAAATAAAAAGGCAGTAAATTCACTCCTCATTTTATCAAACTGAAAGTACAAAGTAGGTATTTCACTGGGATTAGACTTTTATGGTTATATCCTCATATAATTAAAAAAAAAAAAAAGTGTTTATTCTTTTAGAAACATTCATTTTAAGACAACCATCCTCTGTGCTTACCAATGGCTTGCATTGTTCTATTATCTTATGCTAATTAAATCTTCAGTTGGGAAAATTTCTAGATTATGTCCTCCTAAAAATACAAGATGATCTTGAAGAAAAAAATTAATCTAGATTACTGAGTCAGGAATAGAAAGCCCAAAGATTAAGTGCTGTCCCTTGTATCACCTATTGTGATGCTATAGGCAAGTCAGGAAGGACTTCAAAAGATATTTGAACACCTTGAGTGACATCTGTGAGTGACTGAGCATGTACGTCTTTGTGAATATGCCTAGGAGTGCTTAAGACTCTTTTTGCACACCTCCACTTAGAAAGGTCTCAACCTACTTAAACACAGAATGTGTCATGCAGTGATTGCCGATGCAATTTGGCCTAATGGACATTATATAATAAAACCAGTTAAACATAAATGCCACCAAATCTGAAACAGTTGTGCTCATGTTCTGAGCTGCTGCAACACAAACCAGCTTTGGCCCAGGCACCAAAGCTAGTAACATGCAATCTCCTCAGACTAAAAGCATTTTAGGCTGAGTAGATGATGCACAGGCCCAAAGCCTCTGTTTCAAAGCTACTCACTTTCAGCCAATGTAGAGCATGCCCAAAACAAGCCCACATAGAGTATGAGTATATTCTTAGGCTGTCAGAGACCTTGCTTCCTAATGAACTAGAGGAGCATCTGGACACAAGCAGTGGAAGGACTCTACCACAGGGACCTATGCAAGATTTCTGCTCTGTATGGTACCTTTTTTATTATTCTTATTATTTAGTAAAAACAATGGGAAGATAAAGACATGGAAAACAATACTTCAAAATAAAGGAATTCAATGTACTAAATCAAGCAAGCAGAACAATAGCAGAGAGTGAGACAAGGCAGTAAATCAAAGGACTGGAGAACAGAGACAGAATATTATGAACTTATTACACAGTATACCTTATTATATACTAACAGAGCACAGAAAAAGAGCAAATAAATAATTAAACAAACTACTACTGTCCAAGAAAGCTTTCTTGTCTCTCTGCCTCCCTCTCTCAGCCTTATACATTCAATTCTCATTGTATGTGGCCATAATATGGTTTCATGCCAGTGGAAGACTTGCTGTACTTAGCAGTCTGTTGATGTCCATAAACAAATGGTGCATGATTAATACATCAGAAGGAAGCTGTCTACAGATCACATGGTTTGCACTTCATCTTACCAAAGCATAGAAGACCAGAGTTGTTAAGACACTTTTGCCTGTGATTATAAATAGCCCAGAAGGGAAATCCTGATCTTATTGTGGTCAAAATTACATCATTCTTGTCAATCAATCTCATGTCTGTAATCTTCATTCAGAATTTGTGATGAACCTAAAAGTGATTCAAATCCCCACATAGTTTTATGTGCACAAAAGACTTAGCTGTATAACTATATTGTCAGCCATTTTCAGTACATAAATGTTGCAAAATTCTGCAGCTTCTAAACCTGTTGCTTAAAAAATACTTATTTCAAAAGTTAATTATTTACATTAGATGTTAGAACTGTTGTTCACAGGGGCAGGTCCTGTGAGTGTCTAAAGAACACAGAAAACTAAACACACAAGTCTTCATTCATCTTGTATGTACTTGTGTGCCTAGGGATGGAAGAGAAGGTAAATGTAGAACCAAAGTACTACTTGGATTTTACCATACCTGAGGGTAGCTGTCAGTCCTTGGAAGAACAGATATATCATAGGTGGCAGCAAAATGGCTCTTAGCTTGCTGGATCTGACCATAGCGTTCTCTTTTCCTCCATTTTGCTCTTCGGTTCTGGAACCAAACCTATAGCATATGAGGAAATAGTCATCAAGGTAAACTTATTTACATACTGTGCAAAGAGTCTTAGGAAAAAGCCAAGAGATTTTGGACAGTAGCTTTAAAAACTTCTGTTTATCTAAGAAAGAGAAGTTCTCCACCTGTGGATGAATTTCTTATAGTTTCAACCTTTTCAGCATCAGACCTATTGAAATTATTTCTGGCTATTTTAAAAGTATACACTTTTTCCGTTTTAGTGTCAAAAAAAAGAAAAACAAAAGAGATCAGTCTGTCAGACAGTGATAATTTTGAGAGAATTCAGTTCTGTAGAGGAAAATTACCAAGTAGCAACAAGTCAAGTTTTAAAGAAGCTTAAGAAACTTCCTCTTATTTTCATACGCACATCCACTAGATATGACTATATGTGATCTGCCTCCTAAAGGTATACATAATTATCAAGAGTAGTAATGAAAAGGCAGGTTAAGCTGATAGCAGGAAAGTAGTCTGTGCTGCAGAAAAAGTTTCTGTAAGGAAAGCTAACAGGGCAGGAAGATAATAAAAAAAAATCATGAGAACACAGTTTTAAAACTGTTACTCCATTTTTTCACGTTTGTTTAGGTGACATTTGTTTCTGGCAATGTAAAATTAAACCATGAAATAAAACCATGGTCTAAGTAAAATTTAGACCATGAAATAATTTAGACCCCAAACAATGCCTTCTTGTCAACTGAAAGCTATTTTCCTTATGCTTCAATAAACCTTGCACTGTTCTGTAATATTCTGAGCATCAGATGTTACCACAAAACCTATTACATGCACAGTTCTTGCTGTGCTGATATCTGCCATTGTTTTATTGTCTTCAAAAAAACTTTCCTTTTTCCTTTCAAACAGTTTAATTTGGACTGGCTAAGACTTATCCTGATGAATTAAAAGGATTGCGAAGAAAAGTGGCTGCTGCTTTACAAAAGTAATATTCAACTAAAACTTTGCTGTTCAGCTATGAGCAAACAATTTCTTTAAAAGAAATTGCACTACTAACAGTAATACATGCATGAAGAGATTTTTGTTTTATATATTGACACTGCCGTGAATCTCATTTTGAGTGATATTTTCTGATCCCTGATGGTGCAATATTTAAAAAAACAGTTTGGTTTATAATTCAGTTTTTGCCTTGATCTTTGAAGAACTCAACAATTTTTGATACTGCTTATAAGCAACCAGGGCACAAATTTCCTCATTTTAATTCCCAAGGACTTGTTGCTAATTTAGAAGGTGTAATCTTTTAAAATGTACTCGACAATCGAAACAAGGCCCATGCATGTAACTGCCGAGTATATATTGCTAGGGACCTTGTTGGTAAGTTTGTATTATTTACAACGTCTGAGGCTCAGCAAAATGAAAAGCAAAGAAAATGAAGAAAAAAATATCTGTCTCCACAGGAGGCATCAAAAACACGCCAAGGGAATTTAGTCATGAGCCTCTTTCACTGAAAAAAGAAGACCTTGACAATCTCCTTAAAATGGGTGCCAAATACTTCACTGACATGCAGCAGGAAAGAGAACAACTTAGATAAATTAGGTTCAGGTTGGTGCTCTCTGCATGTATGCAGGACAAATATTAAACTGGATGTTGATGAAATGGCAGTGAAGGGAAATGTGGGTAAGGTATCCAGCTGATCACTCTGGTAAACTAAATCAAACAATTTGCTTGAATTCATAGTAACTAAATGAGAAAAAAAAAAGGCACACGTTTCTTTCCTTTGACAATCCCCCAAAATGTTTCTGTTTACATCACTTTACTAGAAACTGACTCTTGGCAGAGATAAAATAACCATTTGTCTCCACAAAGCAGTGTAAAAATCTGCTGCTTGTTATCCTTGAATTGCCAGATGCTTGCCTCTCATGACGTAAGGTCTTTTAAATTGCTTAGTCTTGTGATGGAATACTGTTGCTACTCTGGATAAAAGTGATCACCATTTCCTTTCATATTCACTGTATGAGAAATGCAAAGATCAGTTATCTTTTAAGGAAGAGGAGAACATGTTGAAATAAAATAGAAACAGACAATCTGTGAAAGTCTGGTGCAGACATATGTAGTTTTACATTTACTCTATTATTTTTAATACTTTTACCATACAAAGCTTCTAAAACTTTGAAAATGTCACAAAAAGTCAGTTGGCACATTTTAGCCCAATTCTCCCCTCCCTGCTCTGACTATTAATGCTTTCTTGGAGTAATTCTCATTATCCCAGAACTATGCAGTTGTAAGAACAGTGTTTTAATATTATGCAAGCTTCTTTTTAAAAAAAAAAATCAAGACTAGATGTTAATGAATGGAGGTCATACTTAGAAAACTGTATGAAATTCAGATTGCATAGAGCCTGCAGAGTTAATAGCCACTGAACTAAGCTCCACCACATCAGCGAAATTCTATCAATGCAACTGACGCGTAATTTTGCCCTCTATTCTCCAATAGCAGTGAATATGATGTCTGTTTGAATAGACATGAAAAGAACACTTCTTTATAAAATGAATTAGCTGATTTAGTTTCTGAAAGTAATCCTGGTTTAACTTCAGTTGTATGCATATGCACTGACATCTATTTCTTTATATGCATGCATGCATGTTTGATTACAAGTTGCGAAGTTGTTATCATATTCAAGTCTCTAAATTAAAAAAATTCATCCCAGTCTGTAAGAATTGACAGGACTGCTATTCCTCAAACTGAAATGATGAGTATTACCAGAATAGCAAAGATCTCTAAAAATAGGATAAGCTCGTGAAGTGCAGCTCACACCCTTTTCTAAAGGAAGATCTCTAAATGGGGGAGGGGCTGCATTTTCTTGATATTTAGCTTCTTTTCCCACCATTATACATCCGAAGCCATAAATATTGCTGAGATTACTCCATTGAATGCACATACTGAATGAATCAATTCTGTAAGCAGCTAAGATACTCAAATACTGCACTTAGCGGTCAACAGTACATTTTGTTCCAAAACTTAGAATATTATCTATTGAACATGCAAGTTTAAAAAACAGAATGTATACTTCCCAATTTGTTAAGTTTATTCCATGCAACAGAAGTGAAATGATAACATCCCTGCTCTACACAAGACACAAACACACGTATACACATGTATTTATATAGACTTATGTATGTGCAGTTTCACTGCATACTCTTTGGATAAAATCAAGGAATTTGATTCCTTTTTAAATTGTGCTTTGCATGCTGCAACACACAGAGTATTCTCTGTGTCCAAGTTCTGCATCATCATCAATCTAAAGTACATGAAACTCTTTAATGGGATCTCTACATGCAACACTTTATGTAATCACTGCCTAGAACTCTGACAGTAAAACAGGACTACCAGAGATCAAGGCTGTTTCACTACTGATGTTGTTTTCTTATCCTTTAAACAAGTTTCTAGAACAGCAACACAAGCCATTAAAAAAAAAAATAGCAAGTTATTTTAGTATTGCAGCATAATAGTTCACATCCATAAAGAAATAAAGCAAAATGAGCTATTTACTTAAAGCTTTATGGGGTTTTGTACAATCCCCAGGGGTGTCATTTACCAGTTCCTACAATGCACAACTTGTCATGGAAAAGCTGAAACTGAGTTCCTACCTGGACTCTGGCCTCAGTGAGCTCTGTTCTCAGAGCTAGCTGTTCTCTTACATAGACATCAGGGTAGTGAGTTTTCTGGAATACTTTCTCCAGTTCCTCCAACTGCAAACTGGTGAAAGTTGTTCTGTGTCTCCTTTTCTTGCTGCTGGAGACATTGCTGTCACACTTATCACCAAGTTCATCCAGTTCCCCCTTCTCCTGCATTCCTTTCACCGGAGACATCCGGAGATTGTTGCAATTGTCCATGGGCCTGCTCAGCTCTGTGTGAAGAGGCTGTCCTTCCACTTTAGTAATCCCATAGTTCACTGTACGCAAGGTGGGGAAGGGAAAGAACTGGTTAAAGGGGAGGCTTTAGATCCAAGAGTTTGCATAAAACAGTTTCACAAGGAACCAGATTCTATGTGGCTGTGTATTTCTACACGAGATCACGGAAAAGGGATCTGTAATATTAACCACATATGGAGTACAAGTACTAAATCACATTGAATTTTAACTGAGAGCTGTATCTGAAAATATAATCTACAATCTTTCAGTGTAAGGAGACTGCATGAGACTACTTGATTATTTTTGCTCTACCACAAAAGTAGTTAATAATCCATGAAATCACCTTCAACTGGAGTTGCACAGATAAGTAATCTTAGCCCAAAAGAGATTTTTGTGTAAGTGGCATAAAGCTATTGACAAACATGCCTTTAAACTTGGAGACAGATATAAAAAAATCCCAAACCTTATTTCTATGGAAACAGAAAATAACTGTGAAGCAAACTAAATAGGGGTAAACTGACAATTCAAGAAGCGAATGAAATAGAAAATTAGCTTCACTTTAAAAACTCAATAGATCCCATGTACTCCCATGTAACTTTTCTTGGATTTGTAAAGTGGAATTGCTTCCAATTAAGTTGTTATGGTTACAAAATACAGAGGGCTTCTGCAAAATGTTAACGTATTAAAAGAGATCATTTAATTTACTTTGCATGAGGATTGCAGGAACTATTTGGTTTCAGGTAAAAAATCTGAGTGGTAGAGATAAGAAATATTCCACTGTAGCTTCTTAATAAGAAATTAAAACATTCCTTTATGTATTATTTATTTTATTTTTACATATCTCACATCACTGAAAAAGTCATGTGATATGCTACAGGATTCGAAAAAGCAGGATTTTTTTCCCCTTCTCTCTCAAAACAGGAAAAAAAAATGTTTAAAACTTGAAATTAAAATACAAAGATGGCATGTAATATACAATGAGTAGCTTGCTTTTGGATATTCCTGTATTCTCAGTAATTTCTTTCTGTCCGACCTCATTTTAACCAAACACAATTCTTAGATACTTACCATACATAGATAGGAAATGCCCCAAAGCCCCCAAGGCACACACTAAATGAGCTAATTAGGAAAAAACTTCAGTGTATAAATCAATTTTCTATAGGGACTTATTTAGGTTGCACTTGCAAGAATCTGTCCTTATTTCTTACAAACTGATACAAAAATGGTGCTCTCAAAACAAATACTTCAGTACCTAAGATGAAGTCGCTAGTCTCATTATTTCAAGTGATCTCAACCAAGTTTTCCGATTCTGCTGGGAAAATATTTTTGAAACTAACTTTTTCTGTAAGTGATTTTCATCATGGTGGAATAATGGGACAAATTAAATTTTAAATGTTTCAAAAATAAAATATTCTACATCCTCCTTGCCGATGAGCTAGGGGGAAAAATAACTATATATTTAATGCTGTTGTTTGACTTGCCTAAGTCATTTTCTGTCACTGTGAAGAATCACCATTATGTATTATTCGGTAACACAACAGGAAAAAATAGAAAAGAAAACCTCACTATATTATCGTCGCAGAGCGTTATTTGAAAGACGCAAACATGACTAAGTGACCTCCCATTCCCACCCTGTGGCCGTACCCGCCGGCCAGGAGCCGTCCGTGCAGCTGTTCCGCAGACACCGACACCAGAGCTGCAGTTTCCAGGGTCTTTGCTGAGTGAAAACGCCGGTCCCGAGCCCCAGTGCCGCGAAGAGCCCCGAGCCATCCAGCACCCGCCGGCCGCCGCCCCTCGGACACAGAGGGGCCACCGCGGTCCTTCCCCGCCTGTCTGCTCTCGCGCCGGCAGGTCTGTCGGTAGTTCCCCGCTGCCGGCGGCCCCGGATCCCGGCGGACTGTGCCGGTGTGTTCGGCGCTTTGCTTTCTATGTCCTGCAGCTCCCGCCGGGTTCCGGGGCCGGTAGGAAGGGCAGCAGCCAGAGAGGCAGCACCACCAGACCAGCAGAGAAAGAGCCCTTCGAAATAGGAGATGGTCTTTTTCTGGTGGTGGTATTATTACTGTTATTAATATTACTGATATTGCAGTTGTTGTTATTACTATTATTGTTGTTGTTATTATGATTATTTACTACCTGACAGCCTCTCGCATTCCAGCACCCAGGAGCTGTGCAGCTGCTTTTGGTCTCCCATGGAAGAAGCCCCCCAACCTCCCTTGCACATCTCCAGGGAGGGCAAAGTGCAGGAGCAAGAGTGGCAACTCACCGTTGCTGTCCTGGCAGGGTGATGTCCTCTCCAGCCTTACATGATGCTCAGCCCTTTGCAGAGGGTTAAAGGCCTGCACGCATTTGCTGCCTGATGTTTTGCTATAAAAGGACTCATTGTCCAAAGTTTCCATAACGTGCTCCAAAGTGCCTCCTGCTCCCATGTAAAAGTCACTGTTCTTGCTCGGCTGGCTCTTCAGGGCAAACTTCTCACTCAGAAAATCCATAATCATCTAAGGCTGCTTAAGACCCTCTTCCTTAGACAGAGGCTGGACTGTGAGCAGGGGAGGGAGGGAAAATGGGTGAGTGGATGGGAGGGAAGAAAGGAGGGAGTGAAAGAAGTTCAGAGCTCAGGGAGCTGGTTTGCTTCTGAGCCTTTGATTTGTCTTGTCTTGAAAAGGAGAACCCGAAGTTGCTCTTATATCTTGAAGCTCAGCAGGGCTCCTTATGCAACCTCCCATTTCTAATGAATATGAAAATAGGCAAACCGTGTAACTCCACCCCAGGTCCCCCAAGACCTAATCCCAACACAGGAGGGAGTTCCAGGCCCATTTTCGACAGAAGATACGTTTCAAACAGACAAACGCACCCAAGCGTGCCAGGAAAGTGAGAGGAGACAGGAAGGGAGGAAGGGAGGAGGACGCCTGAGAAGGACACTTCTCCCCTGCAACCTATTCGCATTTCTCCAGAGACCCTGGAAAAAAAGTTGTTCCTCATTTCCCCCCCTCTCCCTTTAGCTCCCAGAGAGGCTTACAGCAAGGTAATTTCAAGGGCACATACCCTCAAGTAAAGGATCTTCTTTAATCAGTTTGACTGATACATCGGCAGCTACACTTCAGTTCTCCAATGTTGTAAAATTAAGAACCGGTGTTCGTTCTTTATTGAACAACTCAGAAGTTTGGTCCTAGAATTAAAAAGAAAAAGAAATATTATAGGCGGTTGTTTGTGTAGATGAAACAGAAAATAGAGGAACTTAAAAGTAGAAATCTCTCACATCAGAAACCAGCCTGAAAGGGAATTTGGCTTCTTTCAAACTGACCTCCAGTCTGTCTCTGTGTGCATGTGCAAAGTGGTTAAAATGGGACCTTTATCTTAAATCTCCTGAAATATTATCACTACCGACCTGAAAACAAAACAGAACAATGCAACAAAGAACACCAACAAAACGAAACACACACACACACACACACACACACACACACACACACACACACAAAAAGTAGCTTCTAAATTAAAATATTGAAACAATAGTCTTAAGTAATAAAAAGAAAAATAAATGAGCCATATATGCATGCATTCCTATGGGTATTGAAAAGCGGGTGGTTTTCACCTAAAGTGTGAACTTTGAAATGATCAATTTTTTGGTGATTCCGTGCATAGACAGGATTTAAAACTCAGGCAAGAGGGAGATAGGAAACTACTTAGCAAGGGCCTACATTCTAGAGAGGAGCTGCTCCTTGATTCCCAGTGAAAGGAGTAATCGTTGGAGTAAAGTAAACCCGAGTCTGAAATCAATTCGGATTAGTATTTCAGCATCGTGGGCCCGAGCTTGTCTGTTCTGTTAAGGCTATCTCAGAAATCAGTTCAGCGGCCCTTCCGCATGTGAGGGAAGAAAAAGTGAAGTTCAAATGAACGATTAAAGTATAGGTGCAGTAATGGCCAGCCGAGACTGCTGAGAGCCTTAGAGACCTTTGTTGTGAACCCAGCCAAAGGTGAAGAGAAGGCCAGTTTAAGTCCAGCTTGTTCGCCGGCGAGCAGCTCCACTTCTTCTTCAGCTGGTCTCTGGTTTGGCATTTTCCAGAAGAAAGGGGGACTAAGTGGGAGATGCTTGTTTCAGCTACAGCGGAGTGGGCATCACCTCCACGGGCACAGACTGCCCCTCTCTGCCATCACTGCTTTCATTTCTGCTGACACTTCCGCATCTCCTTCCCGTTTTCCAGCGTCACCTGCATCCGGCACCGGACGGATGGCGCAGACC
>JAOEHY010011644.1:0-27369 GCA_025447955.1 Psilopsiagon aurifrons
AACCGAGGCAGCTCTTTTAGGAGGGGGAGGTGAGTTAACAAACTGCGTGGCTGATTTACAGCTTAAACCACGACACTGATTTTCCGTACTACTTCAACAGTGGAGATTTCTGGAGATTTCAGTAGAAGTCAGCAGCACACATCAAAACGTACATATCTACTTGTCTGCATTCCCACAGCCTTGCTTAATTCCCATGGAGTGACTGGAAACATTCTGGTTGACTTAAATAGCTTTTTGATCCATACCAGTCTCCTTTGGAGCTGCCAAATTCTGCTGAATAAGAACTAACTCCGTAAGAGTCATCACTGCATGCATCTATTTCCTTGCTTCTTGAAACTTCTTTTCCCTTGCCAGCACCATTAACTCTTTGAAATGGTACTAAGAGCAATTTTACTAAATATAAACCTTAATTTTAAATTCTCTCTACAGACATCCAATTCCAAAGACAAATTGTTTTTGATTAAAATGATGAGACGTTTTGTATAAGAAGATCCATTAAAGAAATATTATACATTCACAAATTCCTCAGTACCTTCTAGTTAACATTATTTTTCTTAATGCCAGGTGTTTTCACCTGCTTTTTTTTAGCATTTGTCTTTGCCTCAGACAGAACAAAACATTAAATTACTAAGAATATTGACCAGCTGCCTACTACTTCCATGTGCAAATACTGTATGAATTGGCCCAAACCAGTCTGTACGCCGTACTATGCCTGTGAAAGGGAATCAGCTTCATAAAACTTGGACTTTTTCTACTTCGAAGAAGGACTGAAAGAAATCTGTTGATTTGCACTTGACTATTACAAAGCATTACAATCACTATACAAAGAGGAAAGAAAATCAGATCTGTCCATCATATTTGAAAAATCATGGCAGTCAGGTAAAGTTTCCAATGACTGGAAAAAGGGAAATATAACCCCCATTTTCAAGAAGGGGAAAACGGATGAGCTGAGGAACTACAGCCCAGTCAGCCTCACCTCTGTGACTAAAAAAATCTTGGAGCAAATTCTCCTGGAAGGCATGCTGAGGAACATGAAAAACAAGAAGGCGCTTGGTGACAGACAGCATGGCTCCACTAAGGGGAAATTCTGCCTGATCAATCTGGAGGCCTTATATGATGGGCCTATGGAAGTGATGGAGAAGGGTAGAACAGTTGATGTCATCTACCTGGACTTGTGCAAAGCGTTTGACACTGTCTCACATGAAATCCTTGTCTCTAAGTTGGAGAGACATCAATTTGATAGGTGGAGCATTCGGTGGATAAAGAACTGGCTGGATGGACACACGCAAAGGGTTGTGCTCAATGGCTCAATGTCCAGCTGGAGACCAGTAACGAGTGGTGCCCCTCAGGGATCGGTGCCGGGATACGCTGGGAAGGAATGTCATCCAGAGGGACCTTGACACACTTGTAAGGTGGGCTGATGCCAACCTGATGAATTTTAACCATGCAAAGTGCAAGGTCCTACACCTGGGTCGGAGCAATCCCAGGCACAGCTACAGGTTGGGCAGAGAAGAGATTCAGAGCAGCCCTGTGGAGAAGGACTTGGGGGTGTTGGTTGAGATAAAAAATGAACATGAGTCGGCAGTGTACGCTTGCAGCCCAGAAAGCCAACCATATCCTAGGCTGCACCAAGGGGAGTGTGAGCAGCAGGTCGAGGGAGGTGATCCTGCCCCTCTACTCTGTTCCTGTGAGACCTCACTTAGAGTATTATGTGCAGTTCTGGTGTCTTCAACATAAAAAGACATGGAAGTGTTGGAACAAGTCCAGAGGAGGGCCACGAGGATGATAATGGGGCTGGAGCATCTCCCGCACGAAGATAGCATGAGAAAGTTGGAGCTGTTCAGCCTGGAGAAGGCTACATGGAGACCTCCTAGCAGTCTTCCAGTACCTGAAGGCGGCCTTTAGGGATGCTGGGGAGGGACTCTTCATTAGGGACTGTCGTGATAGGACATGGGGCAACGGGTTCAAACTTAAACAGGGGAAGTTTAGATTGGATATGAGGAAGAAATTCTTTACTGTCAGGGTGGTGAGGCTCTGGAATGAGTTGCCCAGGGAAGTTGTGAATGCTCCATCACTGGTGGTATTCAAGGGCATGTTGGACAGAGCCTTGGGTGACATGGATTAGTGGGAGGCGACCCTGCTCATGGCAGGGGGGTTGGAACTAGATGATATTAAGGTGCTTTCCAACCCTCTCTATTCTATGATTCTGATTCTATGGATCATTCATGCAATGAAAGCATGAACTATGTTACTAGTACAGTTATGAAAAGTTTGCTATTTTTTTCCTAGTGTACTTTATCTGTGAACCTGTAGTTTATTGCAAGTAAAATGATTTCTTTCTTAAATTCTTTTTCTTCTCAGACTAACATGGTTAAATTCTGTCATTCAGTACTAGCTCTTAATTGCATTGCACTTGGATCCACAGGACCGTGTTGACAAAATAGTTGTAAATGAGGGGAAGAATTTTCCACTCTCCTAAAAGCATGCAGATGCCTGATGTTCCACAAACATAAAAAGCAGCAACTCCAACTCAGATGGGAATTGTAGTAAATATAATAGATCCAGATACCCAGCCAAGTGAAGTTTTCTAATTAGAAAAGTTGCTTATGAAATTTTACATTTTTTATTTATCCTGTTTGAAGTGAACATTTTATTTTGAAGTAACACATTTAGAATGCAAGAAAATTATTTTCAGTGAGAAACAAAAAAAATCTATTTTATATTTTTAGAGTTTATTTTTACCTTTTGCCTTATTTTTCTTCATTTTACAGGAAGAAAAATAACAGAGGGTGGAAAAAAAGCACTATCATACAATCTGTTTATATTTTTTTATAAAACTGTTTTCTGCATCAACCTATCTGGAAGCCAGAAGTGTGGAAAGTCTCTTTTTTCATGTTTTTCTCCTTGCCTTGCTCCCTTCAGCACTCTTATTTGATGGCAACTGGCTTTTGGAAAAGAATTAAAGTAGGGAGATGTTATCCACAGTGTATATACTATAATATGGCCTTGAATCCCTTATGACAACATTTTTAAATGGGGAATACCAGGAAACATGGCAATGCTCAGCACTCATTGATATTCCTGTGCAGAAAGCTGCCTGAAAGCTAAGGTATGTGTATTAGCAAATAATAGCTGGTAGGAGTTGTCAAAGGCTTCTTTGAAGTCATCTGTAATCAAGCAAAGGACTATGATAGTCTGCTAAATTATACTTATGTGCACTAAGCTGTACATGAAAATACCATTGTTTTGAGTATATAAGGCAGCAACAGGTAGAAGTAGTGTTGTGTTATTTTGTAAGTAAAATATAAAGGACACTTCGTGAAAATTTGGTCCATCAATTGAGAAAGTATAAACTCAGGCCCTGTTTTCACCACACTATTCTAAAAATGTGTGATGTTAGATGTCAGATTTTATTTGTTTCGGTTATAAAAAGTTAGTCTAAGGTAAGGCAAACAATAGGCTAGTTTTAGAGCTGTGTGATGTTTTTCCACATATAAAATTGCTTATTGAATACATATTATATACTGTAAAGCAGAGTAGCTTCTAGAGAATCTCAACTTTCTGTCTCAATATACCAAAGTATGCTGAGGCATGCTTTTAGGATAAAATGCATAGTAACGGACAGTAGCAACCTGCAACACACAAATCAATACATTCCAGCTAAGCCACCTCCTGCAACTACCAGAAAATGTGTATCAGTCCCCTGTGCCCTTCCAGAGCACAGAAAAAAAAGCCAAAACATTGTAGTCCATTAGGAATACAAATTCAATATATTCCTCCTAATTACTTTTTAATTTCCATCTCATCTATGTATAGTAGCTGCAGAAGGAAAAAGACTTCTATTCTTTATTCTGCCATCGCCTTGCTTATTTGACCTTAGTCATATTACAATTTCTCTATTCCTTAATTGATTCTTCTGCATCATATGCGTAATTAAAGCTACTTTCCTTTTAGGTATTAAGTCTACAGTCTGCGGGAATTTTTTAAAGAAGAAGCTCAAATTATTATTATTTTTTTTTTAAATTTTGTGTTATTATTTTACAGTCCTGAGCTCAATTAATTCACTAGATTGTGTAGTTCTATCCATTGGATGCAATTTACTTTGAAATTTTCAATTCTAACATAATTTATATTAAACTTTCTTTTTAATACAAGAAATATTTTTGTTGGTTTTTTTTTCAGCCAATAAAAAGAAGGACCACACAGTCTAAGGAAGAGTTTCTTTCTTTTTTGAGACTACTTAGAACCTTGCTCTGACTTTTGAAAAAAGGGCTTACTTCAGAAGTTTTATATAAGTAGGATTGCAGAATATAGGTCAAAGTGTTCAGAATCATCCTGGAAATGAAGAAAAAGGAAATCAATGGCCACTATATGCGTAATTCATATAGAGAAATAATCTTTTTTTTTTCCTTAGATTGGACCTTTATCAACAAATCTGTTGGCTTCCGTATGATCTTCTATAGACTAAGGAAATAGTGCTGTGGGATCTTTATTGTGCGTTATTAAGTCTTACTCTAAATACAAACAGACAAAATATCCCCAGTTGACTGTGGTTTGAAAAGAAATAGGCAAGTACAAAGAGCAAGAAGACAAATATAATATGTAGTCACTAAACACAAATATAGAATATATAAATTTAGGTAGATTCTGTGTGCTACATCAAACGGTAAAACAGATGAATGACTAGCACAGTTATTGTTACTTAGACTTAACGCTCACACTAAATTTCACTTTGAAATGCTAAGCCTGTCATTTCTCTTGTGGATAAATTATACCTTATTGTCAGTTCTGTTTTTGTGGCAGTGTAGAAGCAGCCTTCAAGGGGAAATGCAATTTCAGATGTCCTTTATGTACAACACAACACAAATCAAATCTTCTTTCTTGATTCCCTTGTTTTGCTCTTTGTGGACCTCTGCAAAGCAGTGGTATCTTGTCAAATCACCTCTGTCACTCAGCCTTCATCTTTGTGAAAGCAGTCAAAGAATATCCAAGAATGAATGAACTCCAGAAGACTGTTCTGCAGACAGGAATTCAATATTGGTTCTGTCTGTTCATGTGCTCACTTATCAGCTGACAGAATATTTACTAAATGTAAACAAAGCACGCTGTGTAATAAATATGAAGTTGTGCACTGGTCAAAAAGGATAATTAAAGCACAGGATAACAACAGTTTCACAAGTATATGTTACAAATTATGGCTACCAGGAAATGTGAAACTGTAAGAAACACTATTTGGAAGTAGTGATATATGCATTTTCAGTAACTGTTGAAAAATCTGTATGGGATATTGCTGAAAAGTAGTTTCTGAAGAATGGACACTGATCACATAATTTAAAGATATTTTCTGAACTATGCTGCAAAGCCTATCAGGAATCATAGGTAATACCTTACAACTTCATTACTTGGCATTCACAACAAAAAGAACACATTCTGCAAATGAGCCACAAACTGAAAATACCTACTCAAGCCTGCAAGCAAAAAAAAAAGCCTCCAACAGATAAATTTACAAAAGTTTAATCTGATTTCTAAATAGTCACCCTCACCGATGAAAAGGTATTTAACCTACTTAAAATATATGTCAGTTTTCAAAGCAAATCAACATATTTCAGGGAACAGTATTAGTTTTTCTTGTCATAATGAAAATATATTGTTGTTCCTTTAAGCTTCAGAGCATTGTATAAACCAGAATCTCATGCAACAAATTTGTTAGATCTCCCAAACTGTCAAAATGAAAAAGATTTCTTCTATCTGTTGATGCAGATGACTTGTTAGAGTTACTGCTCTGTACCCCTGATTCTATCTTGTTGAAGTGAATGGAACATAATGAAAATGGAGGCTTTGTTGCTATACTACGGACAGATCACTTACAGCAATGAAGAATTCTGGGGGCTTAGTTTAAACATTAATTATTTAATAATATAAGCCTTAAACTTGTATTTCTCTGGACTTTATGGTAAAACTCATGTTTAGTCTGATCTGAGCTGCTTGAGCATTTTGAGAGGAATAAATATGAGCTTGCTTACAAATTAAATGTGTAATGCTGCTAGATTAGTACAACTATAAGCTTGACGCATATAAAGTGCTGAAGCTTTCTAGTTTTACTTAGGATTAGGAGTCAGACTCCAAGTGAAACTTTTCTGTAACTGACACTCAAAACCCAGTTAGGCAGTGCTGCTTGAAGGTGTGGCTTCTATTGACAGCACTACCTCTAAATCTATCAGATAAGTCATTTAATCTTTATATGTATCATTTTCTCATTCTTTAGAAAAAGGATACTACCATCTCCTATCCTGTTGAAAGGATTTCAGATTTGAGAATGAACGTTTCTATGTAGACAAAAAGCAATTGTTAATCATGGCTATCAACTTAAGAGTTTTATATGACTGAAGTGGAAAATCATCTTGTCTGTGCTCCATTGTATCAGCGCATGCCTGTAAAAACTATTATATGATCTGTTATTGCGATAATTTGACATCTGTCTTGTGACACAAGTTGAAAACATGAAGGAACTCATGTTACAATGTGCACCATGGAATTAATTTTCTCAACACCATTATCTAAAGTAGCCTCATAAGAAAGATAGCCTTTATCTGAAATAGCCTTACCTGCAAGAAAATATTCAAGCCTGGAAATAGACTGATCTATCTATTAAATTTCATTGGTGTCAGAAAGCAAACTGATTTCTGGCAAGAGTGAAATAAGAGGATATTAAAAAAAGACAACACCCCCCCAAACAAAAAAAAAAAAAACAACTACCATCCTTGAGTTGTCTCTTGTTTGTGTTTGGCTATTTCCTGAGTTCAGGTCCATGCAGTGCTTGCGGTGGACTCTTGAGGTTATAAGACAAAATTTTCTAAAACTCATTACTCTCCCTATTAACAAAGAAGACTGAAACTTAAGACCATTATTTTCCAGGGGCGTTTACAAGCCCATTTGAAAATTTGATGGGGAGCTTAGCTTGAAATATTTTTCCTAGGTTTTGGTACGCTGCAAATGTTGATGTTCCTGTATGGAGATTTGAGCCATGCCTCATGGTTGCTATATCACTGCTGACTTGCACTGAAAGCAATGTTGTGCCTTTTTGGTCATCTACTCTCAGAACAATCACATATTCGCTCTCTTCAACACAACTAAATTGGGTGTTCTACCAGAAAATTGGCATGCAACTCATCACAGTGTGAGTGAGATGCTCTCAGACGTATCAACAGTTGCCTCCTAAGCAATACACGATCCATAGTAACAACAATAGTATAACTGCCTTTGTCAAAATATTGGGTCACTAATTGGTAACAGTCAAATATGGCCAGCTGATGTATACCTTTTTTCTCAATGTCACTAATAACATTTAAATCCCAGAATTCTATTTGCTCTGAAAAAAATAATGACCCTGAACAGAGACCATGTATATTACTGATGCATTGTCATAGAATTTACTGACCGTGATTTAAAGGTTATTGTGAATTAAAATCCCTAAAGCCATGAAAACTGAAGAAGAAATGGCTTCTGAAAAAAGATCACAAATCAGAGCAGCATATGAAATAAGCAGATAGATATAAAAAAATCTCCGGGCAGACAGACAGATATTCCATGCAAACGAATAACTAGTTCTTGTATTTTAGAAAATCTGATTTTCTTTCTATCCCAAAGAAGTCACTGCTCTTGATAATATGCAAGAGAAAGCAGCCAAAAAAGGGTTTGGATTTTCATAATATTGGCTCATATGAAGTGAGAAAAAAAAAAAAAAAAAAAAGGTTAAATTTATTCTTGTTGGAAAAGGGAAGACTTTGGGGTGACCTACTTAGCTTCAGTGCCCGTGTTACTTGGCAACATATGAAATAAGATGGCAAACAGAATAAATGTGTTTAAGAGCCAGTGAAGACATTTTTATAGACAAAAGGGTTAAATGATATAGTTCCAAAGGAGAGAGGTGAGTTTAAAATAAATCTAAAGGACACAGTCTTACTGAGTCAGGTGGCCTTTTCCTGACCAGCAATCTTTTATGTCCTGATGATAGGTTTATTAAGTGAAATAAAAGACAAAGTTTTACATGTGCTAGATCTAGTAACTGTACAGTAAGTGAAATGGCATATTTGAGAAAGAAAAATAGGAAATTAGAAGGCATTTTTTTCATTAATTCCTACATTTTTTTTTCAAAAGTAACCATGTGGTTTCCACTGATCAGAGGTGGCGAGGGAGGCATCTTTAAGTGCACAAAGGCTGACAAGTCCTTTACTATATCCGATTCTTCCTGCTTCCCTTCCCAGTTCTCTCTCTGATGTCCAGAATCATCATTATTCTAACTAAAGGCTTGTGAGTACTACTCTTCTGTAAGCTCTAATGCCATCTAGATATAGAACCAAGCCTTGGACCTTTAAAACTTCTCAGAATTGTGTCAAAAGTTTTCACAGGCTGTGAGAGAAAATAGGGAAGATTGCAGTAATTAAATTACGACAATAAAAAAAATTAAGGTAGAAGAGCAAAGGTGACTGTTCCAATTCTACTTGACATCTGTCTTCTACATTTTATTGTCTTTTGCAGTAATTTAATTGTAGTAATTGACATCTGGGCTTAATTGGCAAAGCACCACCTTGGCGGACCAAGTGAAGATCAACCTCAAAACATTTTATGAAAACAATTTTTTTAAAATATTTCCTGTGGGACTCTCAAGGTGAGAAAAAAGAGGTAAATCTGGAGGCAGGACCTGGTAGTTACTATAACAATGCAATGAAAGCCTTTTCCTACATAGAGCAACCAGGAGGATGTTGCCCTTGGCAAGGTCAGAAGGGCTTTGGGGTGCTTTCTCTGTGGATTTGTGGCAAAAAGAAACATTGGAGAGCAGATGGTGCAACGCAGAAAGTCATGGTTGTTGCATGCAATTTAGGCACCTCTGACAAGCATTTGGCTGCTAGCCAAGCTGCCTGATTTCCTCATACCTGCTTGGGAAATAGTTATCATTTGCCTCTCACTGGCAGAGCTACTGGGGAAGGCAGGAAATGTGAGAGCAAGATCTGTGTAGATGAGATTAGCTCCTCATGAGTTTGGAAGGTGCAGGCACAGACATGAGAACTACAAGGCTTGCATCTATGTTAAATCATTCTCTGTATGTACATAAAGGTATATATATGTGTACCTACACTTAGAGCTGAAACAGCAGCATGTTTTACATTTCTCTGAACTAGAGAAAATTATTTCTTTTTATCTGCAAGGAAGCGTCACCCATTTGCAGTTCTAAATAAATGTGACTAGCTTTCAACAAAATATGTTCTTGTATTGTAACTTCCTAGTAGAAGGAGAGAACTGAAACTTCAATTCAATTAAAACAATCAGGGTTTTAGGTGAAATCTGATCAAATTAAAAGCCATTGAAAATTAAAATTTATCAGAAAGTTTTGTTTAAAATTTGCAGTTATATAAATATTTTGTTAAGTTCCAACTCTTAGCAACAACTCCTTGAGCAGAAAAATTACCTTGGAAAAACTACTACCAGAGTAAAATATAAAAACTATGGAGAGATGCTGCATTATAGATACAAAAAATGCATGCAGGAAAATTAAATCGCCAAATCCTATACTTCATTCCTTTTAACCTCCAAACCATATAATACTGATGTGTGTTTTTTCTTTTTTACTGTTTAAAGCAGAATGCTAATGCGGGAAATGAAGTGAGGAGGATGCAACACTCTGTTGTCCTCTTGCAGGGGGAATACTGGCAAATCATGAGTGCTGCCTTTTTGGTCAAGAATCCAAAAGATGAGAAAAATAATACAGCATAGCCCTTTTTGAAAACAAACAGACTAGCAAACAAGCAAACAGACCACACACAACTAGGAGACACATTCTAATCTGTTATTTTAGCTTTGATTATTCACAAATCAGATTGCTCAAAATTTGGACTTATTGTTCCTCTCCCATTTCAAAACTCAAATAGAAACATATTTTGCTTACAATGAAGTGTTATTGCCTGAATTTTTCAAACAACCCTTGAGTCAGCTTGATAATAGGGAGTTTGTTTTATTCAACAAATATAAGCAGAAAATACACATCCATAGGGAAGCATAATGCAACTCTCACTGGCTCAGACAACACTAATGCTTCTTTGTTGATTCCCAAGCGTTTATTCCATGAGGGTCTTGCTCTAAGTTTCTCCATGGTAATAGGAGAGATTAGATATTCTGCTTAAGAAAATCGTCATAGCTTCACGGATTTTGTTGAAAGTAACATATGCTAGTTAAGAATCTGTAGGTATGCTAGCAATAACCTGTGGTCAAATAAAATCTATTTTCTCCATCAAGGTCCATTCAAATGGTTGATTGCTAGTTTTCAATATGCTACATACGTGTTATAAGCGTAAACTGAAGTTTGAGTGGCTTTTTCACTGTAATTCAGGTTCATTTTTAACACATCATTTGTAATAAATAACTTCTGTTGTTGCAGGAGAGATTGTGTTTGATTTTTGAGCATGATGGTATTTACAACAAAAAAGTAAAAAAGACAAAATACTGAGTAAGATCTTAAGTCTCCTGAGGGGTGAGCTTATAGATCGGTATCAGGAAATTATGGCAAGAATTGATACAGCTGCCCTGAAAAACCTGGCAGACATGACTCATGCCATCTACCTACTAAAATATCCAAACTTACATGTCAAGCGCATTCTATAATATGTTTATGTAATATGTTTTCATTTTGAAACACTAGGAATATCTTTATCTTCTAGATCACAAGACTCCTAGTTATGGGTAGCATACATACCCCTTCTCTCATGCATTTACTGGCTACTAGGAATGGCATATTCTTGTGCATTTTAACTTTCTCAATACCTGTTTATGTATAGGTACATATATATTGGAAAACAATGACAACAACAAACATGACATATCCCATACAGGACAGAAAAACTTATGGCTCAAGAAACATAACATCTGTGAATATCAAAACCTTTTACAATCCCATGCAGGTAAACAGAATCCAGCAATGTTCAATGGGAAATAAAAAAGCAAATTGTCACCTGAAAGGATTAAGTTGAATCTTTAATCTCCCCATTTCTCTATATGGAAAATACAATACGAACAATTCCTCTCAAATATGATGTAAAACCATTCTGACAGTTTTTACAGAGGTTACTCTTTTTCATCAGCAAATTTTTTTTTATGGTTCCATCATCTTTATTCTGCATGCATTGCTCCTTTAAGTCAGTTGGGACATGGTATCAGGGTCCTACTGGAGAAAATCCTGGTGTCAGACTTGTTTCATTTGTGATCCAAGAACGAAATTAAGACTCAAATGAGGTCAACTATCATAATCAGTCTGTTTTTTTTATTACAAAAAGTCAGTTACTGGAAAAAAGGATATTATTGTAAAAACAGAGATAGTGATAGATCAGAAAAAGAATGGAAATGAAGCAAGAATACAGGGCGCAGGGAGAGAGAGTCACCACTGTGTATCCAGTGATGTCCCAGGGGTCTGTAGTCATCATTGTCATTTGTGGGAATCCTCCAGGGTCCATAGTTGGGATGGGAGCAGTCTCCCCAAGGGTCCGTAACAATCACTGGAAGTGGGTGTCCTCATGGAGGCTGTCTTTTGGAGGTGTCCTGATGGAGGCATACTTGTAGAGTTGTCCTCATGGGGTGTCCTTCATGGCGATTACCTTTTCACCCTTTTATTTTGAGTTAGGGGGAGTACCTCTGTTCTTAAAGTCACTTACTACACCTTCCTGGTGGACCAGTTTCACTAGCCTTTCAGCCAGTTCTTTAACTGCACGTCTGCAGCAATTCTTGGAATAATGGGCAGCAATTCCTCACACCAGTCCTCAAGATAATGGACAGAGGGTCATACCTCAGCTCCTTCCAGCCATCTCTGAAACAATGGTTAGTGGAATCCCATCTCAGCTTTTCACACATATCTTTGAGACAGTGGATGGTGGAATCCGATTTCAGTTCAGTCTCTCACACATGGCCAGGAAATGGACAAGGTATACGTTTTTCAAACAGGGTTTCAAAAATCCTGGTATCCTGGGCTGCATCAAAAAGAGTATGACCAGCAGGTTGAAGGAGGTGATCCTGCCCCACTAGTCTGCTCTTGTGACAATCCCCTTGGAGAACTGTGCACAGTTCTGGTGTCCTCAACATCAGAAAGACATGGATCTGTTGAAGCAGGCCCAGAGGAGGGCCACAAGGATAATCAGGGGACTGAAGCACCTCCCATATGAAGACAGGCTGAGAAAGTTTGGGCTGCTCAGCCTGAGAAGAGAAGGCTGCGTGGAGACCTCATAACAGCCTTCCAAGTATCTGAAGGAGCCTAGAAAGATGCCAGAGAGAGATTCTTCTTTAGTGACTGCAGTGATAGGATAAGAAGGAATGGGTTCAAAGTTAAACAGAAGAAGTTCAGGTAGGATATAATGAAGAAGCTCTTTACTGTGAGGGTGGTGAGGGACTGGGATGGGTTGCCCAAAGAAGTGGCAAATGCTCCAGCCCCTGGTCAAGGCCAGGCTGGATAGAACTTCAGCAACATGGTTTAGTGAGAAGTGTCCCTGCCCATGTCAGGGAGGTTGGAACTAAGATGATCTTAAGGTCCTTTCCAACCCTAACGATTCTATGATTCTGAGTCTATATTCTCAGCTCTTGCTATGCTGTCACAGAACCAAGAGTAAATTAATCACAGATGACCAGAGCCCTGCGCACCCCTCCTCCAGAGGGAACTTGGAGATGTATCCATCAATAACATTGCTACAATTCTGCTGCGGGTAGTGTCTGTCAGGTGCATGTCAGCACAGTAAAAGCATTTAGCCAAGAAACTAGAATTCAAAATTAGATGATTTTTAGACCCCTATTTCTATTGGCTGTTTAAACCTCTGATGTAAAAAATAAATTTTCGTTTACAAGTTAACAGAAAAAAGATAGACAGCACTTATGACAGAACTGCTCCCATAAGCACTCATTGCCTTCCATCCATTCTCCAGTCCACAGAAAAGTATAAACCAGGGCAAAACCAGCATGTCAGAGGAAAATGTTTTTGTAAAATCATTTCTACCACACGGAGTAGCTTCTAGCACCTGTTCCACATTGACTCTGTGTGCTAAAAAAGTTTCATGGTTTTACCAGCTCTGTGGAGAAGGACTTGGGGGTGTTGGTTGATGGAAAAATGAACATGAGCCTGCAGTGTGTGCTCACAGCCCAGAAAGCCAACCGTATTGGGCTGCATCAAAAGGAGTGTGACCAGCAAGTCAAGGGAGGTGATCCTGCCCCTCTACTCTGCTCTTATGAGACCTCACTTGGATTATTGTGTGCAGTTCTGATGTCCTCAACATGAAATGGACATGGAACTGTTGGAACAAGTCCAGAGGAGGGTCATGAGGATGATCAGGGGACTGAGCATCTTCTGAGGATAGGAAGAGAGTTGGGGCTGTTCAGCCTGGAGAAGAGAAGGCTGTGTGGAGATCTCATAGCGACCTTCCAGTATCTGAAGGGGGCTTACAGGGATGCCAGGGATGGACTCTTCCTGAGGGACTGTAGTGATAGGACAAGGAGTAATGGGTTTAAACTTAAACAGAGGAAGTTTAGATTGGATATGAGGAAGAAATTCTTAACTGTAAGGGTGTTGTGGCACTGGAATGGGTTGCCCAGGGAAGTTGTGAATGCTCCATTGCTGATGGTGCTCAAGGTCATGTTGGACAGAGCCTTGGGTGGTATGTTGGAGCGGGAGGTGTCCCTGCCTATGGCAGGCAGCTTGGAACTAGATGATCTTAAGATCATTTCCAACCCAAACCTACCCTATGATTCTATGATTCTACAATTGGCCAAAAACTAATAGAATACATGGCTAGATGGAAATTATGTGAAATGGATATTTCACCTGTTTGTCCCTCTACATCCTTGACAATTTTTAGTAATTCTTTTGCATTCTTAGAAATGGCCAGTGAGATTTCCAAATCTTGATATACTTCAGTGCTCCAATGCTCTTTTACTAGGAAGTGTGATATGCAACAGAGGCTGGAATTAAAGCCCACGCTTTTTTGTCATTCCTACTGACAAAGCAGGAGAGACATTTGATCCATCTTTGTACAATCCCTTACATATTGAAGATTACTGTGTTGACCTTTCCTTTGGCCAGTTTTCCAAGTGCTCACTCCTTTTTTTCTCCAGGTCTGTGACATTTCGATTTTATTCATCCACTTCTTCCACATCTGCATTGTCCTCATTCATATGAATAGCCATAATAAAAATTATTAATAGACAATTAATGCTCATGCTAAGTTAATTCAAAGAGACTCTGAAAAAGTTTGAGAACTGTGCTTTGCTATAGTTTGCTCGGTAACAGTTTATAAGTAATTCCTGCTACTTAAGATTCAGTAAGTATGTGAGATACTATAGCTAGATCATTAGCCTAAGAATCAGGGCATCAGTTTCTATCTCTATCACCAAACTTCCAGTATGTACATTGTGTCAGTACTACACTTTCACAAGTATCTGTCTAAATATTTTCTGCTCTCTTTTTAGAATTGGTTTTTGAGGTATAACTGAAAATGCATAATTTTCCTATCCAAAAGATGAGGTTATTTCATATGCATGCTTGTTATTAGGAC
The DNA here is from genome assembly GCA_025447955.1 of Psilopsiagon aurifrons. Taxonomy (NCBI): domain Eukaryota; kingdom Metazoa; phylum Chordata; class Aves; order Psittaciformes; family Psittacidae; genus Psilopsiagon; species Psilopsiagon aurifrons. The sequence continues at coordinate 14,577 of JAOEHY010011644.1, forward strand.
CAAGCTATGATCCATTTATTTAATTACATGATCCACTGAGACTGTGACTATCATGCTTAGTAGCTTTACTGGACTTCAGACTCATGTTCCCAGAGCCAAGTGCTCCAGAAATGTGAATCTACAATGTTTATAGGGCATAGTTTGAATATGAGTGTATAAAGACCCCACAAGCTTGTTTTTAAAATTGCAACTACAAAAATGTGGGGACTAAGTCCTGAAGTGAGCAGTCTCACATAAACCAGCTTTTTTATTTTATTTTTTTTTTAATAATTTCTACTTCATCACTGTAAATCTAGAGTAATATACTGGAGAAAAGTAAAACAAAAAACGTAACATAATTTTACATTGGATACATTTCTTCTGCAGTAAACTGCCATCGTAGTTAATTGCAAACACTAAATGGAAGACAGGACTCTGTTTTGCAATTTTGACTACTGCATTAGCATTTATATTTGATTCAGTGTAAATGATTTTTCATTTTCGATATATGCTCTTCACTTTGAAGCCTTACCCACATGCTTTACCCATATTGCCAATGAATCAAGTTGTGAGCTAAGTGACAAAGGCAAACTGCAATAGCTCAAGAGGTTATATCCTACTGTAATCTCAAAGTAATTGTTGATTGGAAAGTTGGGTAGCTTGTTTGTTTAATGAGGTTTTACTTCATTCTTGTTCAGGAAATTCTGGCCTACCTGGCTTACATTTACTGGGAAAATGCAGGTGTAAGTCTCCACTGAAAAGCAAACAATTGAAATCTCACTTTACCAGAAATATAAAACCTTTGGTGATTGCCTTAGTTACTAACAGAGTCTTCTACTTAACCTTTCCTGTGAAAGAGGCTTCACATTTATAAGCAATTAATCATTAAAAGAGAATAGTAGTTACTAGTGGCTCTTATGAACAGACTTTTTTCTTCTTCATCTCCAGCTACATCCCTACTTTGCATCATACCTCTGACCTTTCTGGTGTTACATATGACCAGTCTCCATAGGCATATATATGAAGACAATTAAATATCAGGACTCTTGAATAGTGGAGGGTGCATCAAAGTTGCTGTAATAAGAAGAGGCTGGATGTCTTCTGATGTATATTTATAATGTTAACAGTGGTAGTATGTGCTACTTTTCTCAAGACAGAATAAATGACTCAGGGATAAAAAAATTAATTTTCATAGTTGTTTGCAGATTGGTCTTACTCAAAATTCAGACCCTGAATTCTCCTGGTGTTTGGAATATGCAGAATCTGACTTCAGATCTTCATTTTGCTCACTCTTTTGCAAGCAACACCAATTTTAAGTTCCAGGTTTGGGTTCTGAATACATGTTTTTAACTGTAAAGTAAAAATTTCTCCCTTAGCATACATATCAGTTCTAAGCAAATCCTGTACCTCTAGGTTAAATACGACCATGTAGAAGTTATCTTTGATTTTAAAGAATACTAGATGAGGAGGGCAAATAAACTCCCATTCGTCTCAGGTGATTCTGAATCTAGTCTTGGAAATAACTATGTCTAATTATGTGTTACTGCCTTCTCCAACAAGCTGCCTCATAAATGCTTCTGGCACTAGCTTTTTTATTAATTTATATGCTAATTTTCCAGTGATATTGGAAATTGTAGCCAAAATTTTCTTACAATATATTTCCTTGAGAAATCTGCTAATTTTAGATTTACTCTAATCCTTTGCAAGGCTTGACCCAAAACCATTAGTGACCAAGCATACTTTCATTTTACACAAGCATTCACACATATTTATGCAAGAATTTTGCTATTTGTATTTACTCACTGAAATGAAGATATATATGATAAGAAGGTTTTGCAACTGTTAGTACTATATCTTTCACTGACATTTATCCCAAATTGGAGATACCTAACCAATTTTACCCAATGTCAAAGCCATTCGTATAAACATTTAATAACAACTAAACAGGAAAAAAAAAAATAATAATTTTGAAGTCTAGTGCTACCAGCCTTAATATTTAATTCATAGAATCACAGAATCATAGAATTATAGAATAGTTAAGGTTGAAGTCCTTATTCTGAAGGCATATCTGTAACTCAATTTTGCATTCTAATTTTGAACTCTTTACTTCATTAAAATCTAAGGTCTCATAAGGGGGTTTCGAAAATGAAAAGCAGGTGGCAAAATATAAACACATTAATTATAAGGCTGCTTTCATATATAAAAGCTGGGTCTAAGTAGAAATTTTCAGGGCTAGTTTAGACTGACTTTGAACTACTTTCTACTCCTTATGGAATACAAAGCAAGGATTAATTTTTTAGTCTCAGGTGTTTTTTATGGGAAGTTCATTGATATTATAGGGCCAGACATTGAAAACCTATTGCTGGTTTTCAACTTTTAACTGAAAGCTCTGGCTTTTGAGTTCAGAAGTTCTTCCTTCAACCACAAACACTTTGAGAAAATACAACAGTGAACCAGTGATTTACCTCTGAAAATCTCCCCTGCACTAAAAACAATATACATGGAAATCATTCTCAAATTCAGATTCAACCAATGGAAGGTTGACATTCTACATAGCTTAATAAATTCCACTTCCTCTGACAGTAACCTTCTCTGACCTATCTCATGAAAAGTGCCTTTGTGTTATATCTTGACCATGGCATGGTCTCCCTGGCAGGCACTGCTCTTCTGTTTTGTTTCCTATTACAACTGTCAACACACCTAACTCTCTACAGAAAGGGAACTAATAGCCTTAATAAACATTTCATCTTAAATTCACTTTAAAATGTTTTGAGGATGTGCCTTTAATTAGAGAATTATGAAATCCTAACCAGAAAATAAGTGGCTGTGCATTACAGCAGTATTACCTCAAATTTAAGTCCGTATTTTTTCCATAACAAAATAAAACCAAAAAAAAAAAAAAAAAAAAGAGAAAAAATCCCAGAAAAAAAATATATATTTCAAATAGCATGACACTTTATAGTTTAATATAGAACCATAGAATCATAGAATAGTTAGGGTTGCAAAGGATCGTATGATCATCTAGTTCCAAGCCCCCTGCCATGGGCAGTGACACCTTCCACTAAATCATGACACCCAAAGATATGTCCAATATGACCTTGAGCACCATCAGTGATGGAGCATTCACAACTTCCCATTCCAGTGCCTCACCACCCTTACAGTAAAGAATTTCTTCCTCATGTCCAATCTAGACTTCTCCTGTTTAAGTTTAAACCTGTTACCCCTTGTCCTATCACTACAGTCCCTCATGAAGAGTCCCACCCCAGCATCCCTATAGGCCCCCTTCAGATATTGGAAGGCTGCTACTATGAGGTCTCCACGCAGCCTTCTCTTCTTCAGGCTGAACAGCCCCAACTTTCTCATCCTATCTTCATACGGGAGATGCTCCAGTCCTCTGATCATCCTTGTGGCCCTCCTCTGGACTTGCTTGTTCCAAAAGTTCCATACGTGTGCTTGTCTCTATCATTTTGTCTGCCTGTCACATTTGTTGTTGTTTTTTTTTTTTAATCATTTTTTAGTGCTTTTTCCCCCCATATCTGATTGTAGTAAGTATTTAACAGCAAAGTGCATAGTCAACCATTGATCAACGACACTAGGCAGCAGCTTAGTTCATTAAATGTTACAAACTATGCAGAAGAGACAGCTAATAAGCAATATCCCCATGTGATCATTACAAAATAAACATTTGCAAGAACGATACTATACCACAAGTAGTCAGAGAAACATGGCCATTTTTATGTAGATGAATTAGTATCTCTTTTCATGTGGCACCCTTTTCTACCACACAGTACAGACTACTTCTCAATATTGACAACGGGTTTCCATTAAAAAAACGAGATCTGTTGTCAAAGCTGTAGTTACAGAAGTCACCTCCACAGAGTCATCTGCTATAGATTTCTGATGGCAGGTGAGAAAAGGAGAGAAAATACTAAAAACCAATAGAGTGAGTGGGAAATGGGAACGGAAGTCACAGTAGAAACCTGAATCTTCCCCATTCTTCTGGCCTACTAAAATGCAGCTAGGCAATAACAGGAAAAATTGCTCCAGTGTTAGAAGCCTAATTTAGACCAAAGCTCTTGCTTTCTAAGCAATCTTCAGCCTGTTCTGCTATTGTGCATCATTTTCTTTTTTATTATTATTGAGGTACTGTGCCAACAGTAACTGTTTCCTCTGTTTGCATTTGAAAATCGAGAACTTAAGACTTTTTTAATTTTGTTTTTTATTCTTTACTTTTGTACACATTTTTGCTTGATGTTCTGCCATAGCAAATGGCTGAAAGGCTAGGCTGCATAATGATTCATAGGACTTTAGACCATGGCTATTTGCATTTTATATGTCATGTACTTACCTCTTGTCTGCTGGTGTCACAAGGATAAAATGAAGGAATAAATATGACACACACAAATATCAGGACTTTTAAAGTAGCTGTCATCCCTGCATTCTCCTAGTAAGGAGCAAGTTGTAAATGAGCTGTGGAATATTATATTTTGCTGCTTGTTTCATTGAAAGTATTCACCAGTCTCTATCTGCAGCAGTTGTTAGGCTGGCAGGCAGCAAGAAAACCAACAAAGCAGTGAAAATCCTCTCTGCTTTTTACTCTGAGAATGTCCACAGTAAAAGAAAAGTGAGGGGTTTAACCTTGACGTTTGATCTGCTTGCTCTCAGTAGGTTGCAATTACAGGCAACCTATCATTTTTCTATACACAGAAATAAGGAGCACAAATGTCCTTAACATAAGAAGGACGTGGAGCTGTTGGAACAAGTGCAGAGGAGGGCCATGAGGATGATCAGGGGGCTGGAGCACCGCCCATATGAAGATAGGCTGAGAAAGTTGGGGCTGTTCAGCCTGGAGAAGAGAAGGCTGTGTGGAGACCTCATAGCAGCCTTCCAGTATCTGAAGGGGGCCTATAAGGATGCTGGGGGACTGTAGTGATGGGACAAGGGGTAATGGATTTGAACTTAAACAGGGGAAGTTTAGTTTCAATATAATGAAGAAGTTCTTTACTGTGAGGGTGCTGAGGCACTGGAATGTGTTGCCCAGGGAAGTTGTGAACGCTCCATCTCTGGCAGTGTTCAAGGCCAGGCTGGACAAAGCCTTGGGCAACATTGTTTAGTGGGAAGTGTCCCTGCCAATGGCAGAGATGTTTGAACTAGATGATCTTATGGTCCTTTCTGACCTTAAATATTCTATGATTCTATACATGCAGGTAATGAGAGCTTAGAAGCAGATGTTGCTTTTCCCAGCTAATGCAATGATGTAGGCAATTCCAAGAGCTCTTTGTTTTCATGCTACGGCTTCACAACACATTCCTTACTAACCTGTGTTTGTGTTAGAGGCATGCACGCCAGGAAAATGAAAGTATTATGTAGGTTAATTCATAATAAGAAGCACAGGCATCTTGCTTCTCAGTCAACGTCCACAAAAAGTAGTTTCTGATCCAGCCACTGATGACTGATGTTGGGCTGAGTTTTCACCATAGATGTTACTTAAGGAGCTAGAGGAGTCCTTTTCAGGTATGAGTGCCTTGGTTGTTACGACTTCTTAAAAGATGAATTCAAGCGTCAGATTCTGTGCTGTGAATAAAGGCAGGGCTGTGAAGTATCTGAATTGCATTTCCCATGTCCTGTTGCAGTAGTATATCTAAACTAAAATATACACAGTTTTAATCAAAACATTTAAGAATTTATTTTTTCTATTCAGAAAAGGAAAAGAGATGAGTTTTACAAAAGAAAACACAAACAACAGTATTTTGATCAAAATTGCTATTCAGAGACACAAGCTTGTGATAAAGCATTGTCTTATTCAATTGGCCTTTAAAGATGTGAATGAAGGTATTCCATGTTTGTCTTGAGACAGACAGGGTAGGGCTTATAACGAATTAAGTTTCCTAATATGTTTGGGGCTTTTTTAATACTTCTTTTTATTAGAAAAAAAAAAAAAAAGTGTTAAAATCTATTTTAAAAATAGTAATGTAAGAAAGTTCTCAAATTGAAGGAAATTACAGCAGTGAAGTGATCCATGCCATTATGGCATTTCCTATACTCCACATGGCGATCTCTAATTACATGTTATTATTTCCACAGGATATAATGCCTCTGTGAGGGAACTGAACAAATGGAGGCAAATTGCATAATTATAGAATTCTTAATTTCAAATAAATTTTGAAGAAAATGGCATATGTCTCACTACCAATATAAGAAAAAAAAAAACAAAACAGAGTAGACACCAGGCAGTTTCAGAAATCTCCTTTGTGGAGAGCACATATGCAACACATTTGATCTTTATAGGTAATTCTTTTTCAAATGAGAGCACATTCTGCAGCTTTTGAGAACAAAATTGGTGTTTACATAAATGGCATAGATATTTATATAAGATTAGATCACCAACAGAGTAAAAATGCAATCAATCAAAATCCAGTCAGGTTGTGGTGCTGAGTAGACAGGTAGTGGGGAATAAAAGAAACGAAGAAAAAAGATATATAACATTAACAACTGCATACTTCTCACTGAACAGTAATATATAATAATCTTTGCGTATTTTCAACACTGCAGAAATTCAAAGTCCAAAACCCTCCCTTAATGAATTTGCTTGTGTGTATAATGAAGGTGTAACTCTCTACTTCAGAATCTTCTACAAAATGCAATTATTTAAAAATAACACTCACTTTATCAATAGAATTATCTTTGTTGATCTTTCCTGCATGAAAATATTTAGCTATCTGGAATCTTCCTGCATGATCATTTGCTGTCATTTAGAGTTTTATTGCAAGAAAAAGATGCAGAGCAGAAGAAGGAGCACTGCTGTCACGATCCACTTAAAAGGAGCTCCACTTCTTGAAGAGGTAGTAAGCTGTGAGTGGAAATAATAGCCTCTTAATGTGTTACTGTTGAGACAGTGCAACACCAAGGTATGCCACTGAAGATGTTGGAAAAACTGAAAGAAAAAACAGATGTGTAACCCATACATGCCCTCTCTGAGAATAGCCCTATGGAGGAAACCACCTTCTGCACACCAGGTATGAATTTTAAGTTCCAGGCCAAAACAATTGCAGGTCCGGAATATCCCCAGTAACTGCATTGCAGGAATGAATTCCTTGGCCTTCACAGCACCTGCTGACGTTGGCTCTATTCTCTGCACAGAGAGCAAGGTTCCAGACCGGGAGGCAGTTTTGGCTTGCTCTGTCTGCAGAACTAGCAAGACTCAGTGCATACGAGTGCTAGGTGGACTTGCATGTAGTGGTGCAGGCTGGACTGCACTGCAGTGCAGTGTGGAAGAAATCCAGCAGCGAGCTGCAAAGCATTCATGCAGAAAAATGACAGATAAGAGGCAGAGCAGGCTGTGCTTGTGCTCTTCAGAGCGCTGTTTCAGAACTGCATAAACATGGTCCTAGTAGACTTTGTCTTATGTATATACCATGTCACAATTCTGACTCTCTTTTTCTCTTACCCATGAGCCATTAACCCTCTTTCTTAATTTCTCCATCTCCCTACTTGTCTTTGTTCTGAAATAATGTTCCTCTTTCTGATGTTTCCCTTTCTTAGTATATAAATATAATTGTTCAGAAGTAACGTAGCAAAACAGCTGTTTTACATTACTATAATTATTTCATGTTTCAAGTTAATTTGGCTGGTAAATTTATTGGAAATCAATGCAAGATATTGGAAGTGAAATACTTAAGTGACATGGCAAGCCAGGGAAAATACGCTTCTCAGTAACAAAAAAGGTAACTCTGCAGGATGTACTGTAATTGATCACATAGGTAGCTTTCATAATAGATTTATTCTCTTCTGCTGTCTATAAGCATTTTTTTTTTTTTTTTTTTCAGACTGGGGGCCAGAGAAAACTTTGGAAATGCATTGCTATGCACACTTGCAAATTTCATTAACCAGTAAAAAAGAAGATTCTATTATCAAAGATTATGCATAGTTTATTTAGATCCCCTTCTTCAGTCTCTTTTTCTTTATACAATAGTTTACAGTTAATGCATGCAACTTCTTTATTAATACAGCTTGTCTGATCTACACTCACCTAGGCTGTGAAAACTTGCTTAGTTGTACTTGGCAAACATAAATAAAACTAAAACTTCAATTAAAAATTGCTGTGGTACACCCTGCTGTCCATGGACTTGACAACCTTTGTTTTTTGTAACCTTCTCTATTCACTCTTGGCAGATTTTGATTTTCCTTTGCAGCAATGCATCAGGGTACTGCATCCTTGCTCCTCCTTCTGACCAGCCTTCTCCGACAATCCCTTCTTGTTTTGAGACTTCATCCATGGGTCAACCCTCATGCCAGATAGAATGATTAGCATTTCTTTAATCCTATTAAATTTAATATCAACAGGTCATTTTTGCAGAGGTGCATTTTGCTAAATCCTTTCCTAAGCAGTGTTTGAAGTAATTCCTTGGCTGTTAGCTTACTGCGTTGCCTGGTGGGCGGGCTTTCTCCTCAGAAGTGAGAGAAGACTGCTCAGAGAGACACTTTCAGCTTGATTTGCAACAGTCATGGGAAACAAAATCTCTGACCTTCCAGAAAAGTGCTGCCTGAATCCAAGGGCAGAAATCAGTCTCTTTTAGGGAAGCCATTCAGCTTTCAAATACCAATCTCTGCTCAGTTCAGCCAATAGTTTGGCAGCTCAGACAGAAAGAGCGGGAAGGTTAAAGAGGAGTGTAGAGAGTTTGTGTCCTCTCAGGCAGAGGAGAAAGCTTCACTCACTGTGTTATATCCTACGTGACTGCTTTAATCAGGCCACGGAAAGAGCCCACCTCTTCCTGAAATTTTGCAAACTTTGTTTCATTGGCCTTTATCACAAGTGGGCAACTTTCCTGTTTGAACATTAAAAAAAAAAATGTTACTTGCCTAAAATAAAGTCATGGGTTTCCATATGTCATTAAAATTAAATATTTTTACATGGTTTAAATCGATATTTTTGATATAATGAATGACTACAAGTAATATATTTGCCAGCCTTTCCTATAGTATTTCTTATACCCATATAGCAATTCCCACAGTAGCGAAATAGCTTGCAGTACCTATAGACAAGTACCATCTTTTCACATGCAACTTTATTATGTACGTGGAAACTCATTGCAGACCTTACATCTGGAGCAGATGGGGGTTTTTACTCCTTTCAATAATTCTTTCTTATTATTTCATTCCAAATGAAATGAAGCTAATTTCTTTCTGAAACCTGAAAACAACCTGAAGCCATTGTATCTTTTTCTTTGACATCAGATCTAATCTGACAAATGACCAAGATGTTCAGACCAGTTTTGCTTGGCTGGTATTGCAACTAAGATATCCAGTACCCTGGAGTTTTGTTTATTTCATGAGACCATTTTATTAGACAGCAAAGATAATGGTTGTAAAACAAACCAGATATCAGTCATATGAACTTTTTTTGCATTTCTTTATCAGTACAGTCAACATAATTATAAATACATTTATTTTCTCACACCCCTGCTAATATGTGACAAGATGTGATAGGATGAATTCTAAAATTAGGATTGTAATTTAGAAATAAGATGCTCCACTTTTAACTCCAATTTAGCACACTGAAGTATTCAATAATAGCTGGCAACCTGTTATAAGTGTAACGCAGAGTGTGAGTAAAAATAGAGAGAAAAAAGAATAACTAAAGGCCCTCTTTCACAAACAAATATACGGTTTATAGGAGATGAGGGAACAGTTTGCTACTCACAGCAAAATTAAGTACTGTCAGTTTCTAAAGATTAAGGAAATGATGTAGGAATACGAAGTAACAAATTGTAAAAAGACTCTTTCAGCAGGTTTGGGGCCAGAATCTATAGTGAATTTTGTGTGTCCCATTTGTTTCTTAGTTTCCTATTCTCTTTCTGACTCAGATCTTTCTCTGTGGCTCAGGACATTAATCACTATCCTTCTAAACCAAAGATTTTAGCTAGATCTGCACAAAATTCTTCAGATGAAACTGAAGAAATTCAGACTAACCTCTTTTGGCATTTTACTCCTGAAAAAAAGAAAGAGAATTTCAAAGGTAAGAGAAAAAGACTGGCAAAAGGAAAGTGAGCTGTATGCTTCCTTTCTGAGTTTAATAAAGAATTCCAAGGGTTCAGATTTCTGGTCATTTAGCAAATGGCTAAAATTACTTCTGATATTACTTTTCAATACTGTTTTTTACCACTCCCTATTGGAAATTACTGCCCTTAGGGGAAGAAAGAGCAAAACCTGGAACACTTGAGCATGTCCTTTCCAATCAGTATGCACTCATCCAATTTGACCTGTAGCCACAAACAAACTGCCATATGAACCAGCTGAAAGGAAGTTGCCTTAACCTGCAGTTGTGAGGTTATAACCTCCCATCCTTAGGCAATGACATTTTAACATCTTCAGAAAAAGATGTTTGCTTATGTCTTCATTCACACAAATTTCATAACAGCTAGTGTGGAAACACATGATCCTGTGCTAGGCCTGCTGACGTGCAGTCATACTGCAAGAAGCCAGATTTCAGAACAGGAAACCCTAAACAGCCATAATAGTTCTATGATGAAGAACAGCTCTGTTAGAAACGGTGACCAAATGAAAAGTGTCAGGCTTTGGCAGAGTTTTGGCTTTTTGCAGCTGGTCACATTGTTCTAAGTCAGAACCATGATCTTGGAAATTATCTGATATTACAATTACAATGAAGTTTTCATGGTCAACATTGTAAAACATAATTGGAGTGTAAGCTTCACCACTCCACATTTGAGTTGTAGAGGAACATTATTAAAGCAAAAGTTCATTCCAGTTCAGATTATACTGGTAATCTTTTAGATAGAATAGTTCACATGCATATAAACTCACAGATAAGAAAAGAACTTTGCACTTTTTTTAAGTTTACATCTTCTCTTATGGAACAAATACTGTTGATACTAAGTGATCAGTGAACTTCAGAAAAAAACCCTAAGGAATCTAAATGCAATAAAGCTGTCATCCTGTCAGCTATGAGAAAATGGCTGATAGGTTCAGCTGTTTTGTGTGGTAGAACATGTGGAGTTAGCTAGCTGCCCTGGTCTCACTTGTCACAATGGCCACCCCGACAGAACTCTCCCCTTTCCATCCCCCATCATTGTCAACAAACGTCCAGACACCTAGACCCAAGACAAGTCAATAGAGACAAACAGGTTTTAAGGTGAAGTTCATTGAACATGTTCATTAAAAAGTCTGTATTCAGGTGAGATAAACTGCATTGAAGAGGAACATATTTCTCTTCTCTGCCTTAACGGGGGACTAGACTATTTGATCAAATGCAGATTTTCATGCAGTGGTTGTCTAAAACTGGGTGAAGAGAACGCTGTCAAATAAGATCAAAATAAAAATCTCCATATAAATATTCTACAGATTAGACTCAATCAAAATCACATTCCTGAGGGCTCCTGATAATGCTTGCAAAAATTATTTGGAAAAAAAAAAAAATCAAAATAATTGAAACTCACAGTTGACTATATTCCAAGGAAAGTATTAAAAAGCCCTAAATTTGTTTCTTTGGGTTTTTTTCTTTTTTTATTTTATGGTAGTATATCTGATTCTGGTGTTAATTTAATATGTTAAAGTTTATGGAGCATTTTAATGTTTTAATTCTAGAAATATTCTGACAATGAAAACATTGTGTTAAGACACATAATGTTATTATTTCAAATAATAGAATCATAGAATAGTTAGGGTTGGAAAGGACCATAAGGTCATCTAGTCCTAGCCCCTTCACCATGGGCAGGGTCACCTCCCACTAAACCGTGACACCCAAGGCTCTCTTCAACCTGGCCTTGAACACCACCAGGGACGGAACATTCACAGCTTCCCTGGGCAACCCATTCCAGTGCCTCACCACCCATACAGTAAAGAATTTCTTCCTCATATCCAATCTAAACTTTCCCTGTTTTTTAACCCGTTAACCCCTTGTCCTATCACTACAGTCCTTAATGAAGAGTCCCTCCCCAGCATCCCTATAGGCACCATTCAGGTACTGGAAGGCTCCTGTGAGGTCTCCAAGCAGCCTTCTCTTCTCCACGCTGAACAGACCCAACTTTCTCAGCCTATCTTCATATGGGAAGTGCTGCAGTCCCCTGCTCATCCTCGTGGCCCTCCTCTGGACTTGTTCCAACACTTCCATGTCTTTTTTATGTTGAAGACACCAGAACTGCACACAATACTCCAAGTGAGGTCTCATGGGAGCAGAGTAGAGGGGTAGGATCACCTCCCTCTACCTGCTGGTCACACAACTTTTGATGCAGCCCAGGATACGGATGGCTTTCTGGGCTGCAAGTGCACACTGCAGGCTCATGTTCATTTCTGAATCGACCAACACCTCCAAGTCTTTCTCTGCAGGGCTGCTATCAATCTCTTCTCTGCCCAACCTGCAGCTGTGCCTGGGATTGCTCCAACCCAGGTGTAGAACCTTGCACTTGCATGGTTAAACTTCATCTGGTTGGCATCAGCACACTTTACAAGTGTGTCAAGGTCCCTCTGGATGGCATTACTTCCCTCCAGCATATCGACTGAACCACCCAGCTTGACGTCATTGGGAAACTTGCTGAGGGCGCACTCAATCCCACTGTCCATGTCACTGACAAAGATGTTGAACAAGACCGGTCTCAACACCAGTCCCTGAGGGACACCACTCGTTACTGGTCTCCATATGGACATGGAGCCATTGAGCATAACTCTTTTTGTGCGGCCATCCAGCCAGTTCTTTATCCACTGAGTGGTCCACCTATCAAATTGATGTCTCTCCAACTTAGAGACAAAGATGTCATGTGGGACAGTGTCAAACGCTTTGCACAAGTCCAGGTAGATGACA
>JAOEHY010011645.1:5815-18337 GCA_025447955.1 Psilopsiagon aurifrons
CTCGCAGCCCAGAAAGCCAACTGTATCCTGGGCTGCATCAAAAGGAGTGTGACCAGCAGGTCGAGAGAGGTGATCCTGCCCCTCTACACTGCTCTCCTGAGACCTCACTTGGAGTATTGTGTGCAGTTCTGGTGTCCTCAACAGAAGAAGGACATGGAACTGTTGGAACAAGTCCAGAGGAGGGCCACAAGGGTGATTTTTAGTTGGTGTCCAGAGTGTGCTTTCAAAAATCTTGTGATCTGTTTCTTGCAGCACTAGTCCTAGGTAAAAACTCACTGAAGTACCAAGTGTGGATGAATATCTGAAATGCTGACAGTTTTGCCTACAGCTTTTTCTCTTGCCACGCAGCACTTCCTAATGTGAAGTGGCTTTTGTTGGGTTTGCCCCAGTATTAATGCTGTGTGAAATTCTAAGGAGGATATTATTGGCTCTCTTCACCAGCCTCTCATTACCTTGACTGTCTCCTGGAGCTAGGTTGTTTCTGTAGTGCTCTTACTTTGGTCTTTGTTATACTTATTACTGAGAATTAAAGATGTAATGTTTCTGTCCAACTCTTTCTCTTCCTTTCATCCAGATTTGGCAGAGAGTGACCTGGCATATACTCAAGCCATAATGGGCAGCGGAAAGGAAGACTACACTGGGAAAGAAGTGCTAATCCTAGGAGGTGGTGATGGAGGTATACTCTATGAGATAGTCAAACTGAAGCCAAAGATGGTTACTATGGTAGAGATATCCTTTGACAAATGACTGATCATTGATTTCAACATTTTCAGCCTGCGTTTTGTGCTGATATCCTGGCATTGAGCACAGTTAACTGTCAGGCTCTGATTTTCATGAGAAAATAGGATTTAAAATGAAATTTCTTTTGGTCAGCTTAGAGAGACCCAGTGACTACATATTTGTAAGTCATTACGTAACACCTTCTTTCAGGTTCTCAATCGATACTATAACTCTTGAATAGCAGTTTACGTAGAACTGGAAAGGAACATTTATGTCATCAGAGTGATACTTTCTCTGATAACAGAAGACAGGTCTGTCAAATCTGTGGCTTCGGCTGAGTTCTGCCTTCTTGGGTTCTTCTGTTTTTCTAAAGAATGCTGTAAAAAAAGTAACCTAGAAGAAAAAAAGGAACATCAGGACTCAGAGAACTGTGTTGGTGGCAGAATGATCTACTCTTGCCCTGTCTTAAACCTACTGATACGAATCAGGTTCTCAACATTCTGTAGTTCAAATAGGTTGTAATATAAACCACTGTTAGCCGTATGATCACCCTAGGTTTTGGGATCCCTTTGTTAGAAACTAAAAAGAATTGACTTGCAAATACAGGTTAAAGTCTTAACTTAGTTTACCTTTATGGGTTTTTTAACTACACCATCCTGTTGTTCATATTTCAAACTTTCACAGTAATGGTAGCCTAAAGCATCAGAAATATTAGTTAAAAACAAAAATGAGCATTTGTAAGCCTCTAACTGAATCTGGAGGTGAATACATAAGGTTGGCTATTGCAACATGTGTACCAAGATACATATCATACTATTATTCCTTTGAATGTCATCTTTTTTTGAGAATTTCTGTCTGAAGAAATAGAAACTCTTACCTGTATTATTTCTGGAATGTAGAATGCCTTAACCAGCTTCAAACATTGACCAAATGGTGATCGACGGGTGTAAAAAATACATGCGTAAAACATGTGGAGATGTCTTAGACAATCTGAATGGAGAGTGCTATCAGGTAATGTTTTTGTTTTCTTTCATTAGAAGTGATACTTCAAATACAGTTGCACCTTGCCTTGAAGTCTGCTATGGTAAATTTTTGGGGAAAAGTTTTCTGTTTTTTCTTAATTCCAGGAAGGATTTCCTCCTTTGGAAATAAGTATTGGTGTCAAGATATTGTAACTATTTTCAGACTCTTTAAAAAATAATTATAGATAGCTTTTAAGGAATTTGAAATGGGAGCCTTTTTATTGCCTAGCTTATAAATAAAGAGGAAGTAGCAGTAAGGATGCAGTGTTACACATCATTCCTTAAACTGATGAAAAGATAGGAAAATGAGTGTGTAGGTTAGTTGTCCTGTGCTGTTGAGAATATCTGAATTACTGTGTAAGTGCTTTATCTGACAGACACTATGAACTAGTCCAGGTGTAATCTGACATCTTCACAGGAAATCTTATTTTTGTTTTCATTACTGCTCCTTAATGCACACTCATACTTACTTATAGATGTGCGCGAAAAAAAGGCATGCAAAGTTAACGAAGTTAACGAAGTAACATGGTATTTTACAATTGGCCCTTTCCTGCAAATACCTTATTTTATGTTGCGGGACTGCTAATTGTTTATTTGTTTATTTGGTAAAGAGAGCAGTGGTCACCCAGCGATCAGTGACAGAGCTAGGAAAATCAGTCCTTTATTGCTGGTGTTGTCATTGTAATTCCTACAACTGCTGTTCCTTTTTATATAAGAAGTTGAAAATTGAGCTTAAAATGAAATGCATTATTTAGCTATATACTTTTGCCCTCCTCTTAATTCCTGTGAATCTACATTTGTCCCTTTTAACTTGTCAGTTTTAGGGTACTTTGAGGACTAGCTACAGTATTTCATTCTTACAGGTTCTGATTGAAGACTGTATTCCTGTATTGAAGAGGTATGCCAAAGAAGGAAGGATGTTTGATTACGTAATTAATGATCTGACAGCTGTTCCAATCTCCACATCTCCAGAAGAAGGTTAGTCTTCTAATTTATTTTCTTAAACTTTGAGGATATTCCATATTTCTGTTTCTGGCCTTTTGCTGTGTAATAGTTGGCAGCTTGCAGCAAACACACTCAATTCTTGCCTTTCTTAATAGCAAATCTGAGAGGCTAAAAATGATAGTAACACATCTCTTCATGAATTTTTCTTGAATGTTAAGAAAAAACTAGCAAATGACTGGGTCTTTTTTAAACTCATATGTAACTCTTGAGGAAGTATTTGGGAAGTTCATGCTCCAGTAAATTTGGAAGCATCTGGAAAAATGCTGTCAAGAAAAGCGTATTTCTACCATCATTGCTGTTGTGTATAGGTTGTGTGGGGGGTTTAAGTGTTCTTTTTCTTGTTGGTTTAATTTTTTTGTTTGTTTAAGATATAGCTACTTTTTTAAACAGTAGACACATTGCAAGTCTTGAATATGTAATAGGGAACAAGTCAATAATGTGCTGTTCTGTTTTAAATCATACTCTTGCAGATTCCACGTGGGAATTTCTGCGGTTGATTCTTGACCTCTCAATGAAGGTCCTGAAACAAGATGGAAAATACTTCACACAGGTATGAATCTGGATGTGATACACAGCAATATCTTTTTTACAATCTGCATTTTTCAGGTGTGTATATATATATCAAGCTACTAGCTGGTTTTCTACTTTTAATCACTCATTGGGCTTTGTCTGACCTCGTCTTTTTCATCATTTCAGCTGAATTTGTAGTGCTTGTGCCTTTGAATTGAAAAGCATAATTTCAAGAATCAGCTGGGCATACTACAGAGTATTTTAGCTGTAAGAAGTTCTTGGAAAAGGAGATCAGATATACTTTATAAACATCTACAAGGATTTTAAGCTAATGTTTGTGGTTGTAGAGTGTAAGACATGAAAATCTATCATCCGTAAAGGTGTGAGAATTTGAAAAAGGTGCATTGGGATGAGAAAATTAGTCATAAATACTTTCTTTTTTTGCTTTCTAGGCACACCTAATGTAAGTCACTGGTTTGGCTTCTGCAAAACGGATTTTGAACAATTGAATGGTGGTTACAATACTTAGTATTTTGTGAAGTATTATATGTAGTCATAAATAAGATTTTTGTCCTTGTGTAATAAGTTTTTCATGCAACTTTATTTAAAAATAAAAAATTAAGATTTGTGTACTTGCTACAGTATAGCTAGCTCAGGGGTGATATGATTGTGGTATAGCTTTCATCTGAAGATACTTTTCTTGTATGCAAACCTAAATTCAGAATGACCCAAAGTTGTGTGCAATTCTAGAAAAATGTGATGACACAACAGATGAGTGAAATCGGAGTCTCTGAAGCTTGTATTTCTCTTGTCATACCTCTACCCTAACTAGTCTTCTGATGCATGGAACATCAGTACAGCATTTTGAAATAATCTTGGTAAGCTCTGAAATAACTTTCCTAAAATGAAACATTTGAGCTCTGTTCCTATCGGCTTAGAGTTTAAGGTGTGTAAAGGAACTGGTTTGCTGTAAAATTGGGACAGATTTATAAAGAAAAGCAAAATGCGTAGAAGGAGGGTTTTAGCAGCTTTAATGTCCTACTTTATTTTAAAATGCTTGTTGTTTTGTGGCCAAGATAAATTATCTTGTGGTCGAAATGTAAGCTGTGAGTAATATGGTTTGTATCATGCTATAAATATTAATGGTGTTTGTGTTAATAGTGTAAATATTTATGGCAGACTTTCATATTGAAAGGATACCACAGCTTTTGGACAGAGCAAGCATTTGTGTTGCAGTTGTCATACTTGTAACATACCTAGTGAGACTAGCTGACTGTATTAGAACATATGTTAAACATATGTCTGTAGACCGATAGTTGTCAGACTTCGCAGAGTGACTCTGGGAAGAAGTTTGTACTGAAATATGGAGTGATGGCTATGCTGCAGCCAGACTCCAGGGAGGTTGTTCAGTCTCAGCTTAAGCCAGCTGAGGCTGAGACTGGTGCAGCTCTGCTGCCTGTCCTGTCCTGATGGGAAAAGGTAACTCACCAGCATCTCTGCTTGCACAGGAACAAAGGGTAGCAGTAGAACTGGTTCTCTCAGATTTAAGCTGTTGTGAAACTCCATTATCAGTTCCACAGTCCCAAAGGAACAAGGTGGGACATGGCGGGATGGAAAAAAAAAACAGTATTAAAGCTGAAGTGGCCTGTATTTGGACTTGTGACTGACTGGTAGCCAGTGAAAGGGCTGGAGTGTAGAAATAGTGCACTCTGGCAGCTTTGTCTTCCTGAGGGTGCTGAAAAGGCAAAACTAATATTGGGGCAAACATGCCATTTTTTGGTGCATCTACTGATACCTTATCCAGCCCATTTGGTTCTTGTAGCTTCTTCCCAATTAGGCCTGATTTGAAAATAAAAACAAAGAGAAAAACCATCAGAACTTATGAGTTCGATAATAGGAAAAATAAACTTTTAGGTGTGCTTTAAATAAAGTCAGCTGTCTACAACTTCCTTGAAGTTTTGCGTTAAACAGAAATTGAAACATGACCACTACAGACTTTCATAGCTGAGATCAGTTTCACACTGGGAACTCACAAATGGTTTTGAATTCTCTGATGTCGTTAGCTGTTAAATGTCAGGAGCTTTTATTTATGTATGTTAACACCAGGAATCTAAGTTACTTTTGTTCCAACTGTCCCATCGCTCCTACCATCACCCTCCCTCTCCCCTCCTCCTTCCCAGCTTTCTTGAAGTGTAAAATACATTAAATGTCATCAAGAAAAGTAACTGGGGGGAATGTCCACCGATTTGTTAGAGCCTGAGCTTTATGATGAAGTCTCTCAAGAGAGAAGCTGCAAGAGTCATTGTTCTGCTGGCTACTGCCCAGTAGCTACAGTTGTCGCTTCTGCCTTGGCATTATATTGTGTAGATATTTGAAACTTCTGTAGTTTGTAGCCTTTCCTCTGATAGTAATGCTTGCAGGGGTTACCTTGTGCATTTTGTGAGAATGTAATTTATTTCAGTGCTCAAGAAATGCTTTACCCAAAAGTGGATTTCTGTTCACAGAATGCCAGCCTTTTACTTGCTGTATTTTTTGTCTGACTTTCTAAAGGCCACTGCTGGAGAAAAATAAATGAAAATGCTCATCACCTCTTCCTTCAGCTCTGCACAAGTTTTGGAAAATGTTCTTTTCAGCACGGGAATTGGCAGCAGGCAGAGTTTAGAGCTGTCTAACTCTGGATAGATATAATTTATCTGAAATTATCAAAATAATTTTTTTTTTGGCATATTACTCTGACGCATGTGGTTGTTCCTTCAGGATGCCGTGGTGATCCCCATAGTCTATGAATGCTAATGCAGAATATACTTTCACCACTAGGTGGAGACTGGTAACTAATATTGCCTGGCAGTTTAGAGATATTCTGCATGTGAAAGGTACTTCAAATTCTTTATTCGTATTCCTAGGGGGTGCAGGAACATATGTGGCCAGTTTTAGGATTGAAGGGGGTACCTTTTGCTTATTTCACCACTGGAAAGATAGGGCAGTTTTATGGATCTTACTCTTTGCTGCTGTGAGTCTGTACTTACATATATTGTGAGGGGAAAAAACCCTTATACTTGCTCTGTACAGCCACAAATAGTAATCACAGTGAGAACAACAATTTGCTTGTATAAACAGCAGCCTTGCTTTTTGTGCCTGTGCTTTTTTAGCTGTGTGATCCATATTGAGAGTCTCGTAGCCTACACAGGACCTGGACAGAGAGGGGTGACCTTTAGGGCCCTTAGCCTGCAGAACTTTCAGCCCTGTCTGTAAGTTTAAGACTTGACTTTGCTTGTGAAAACTTACTGTTGAACATAATACCACTGTTCTGGTGCTTAAGGGTCACATGACTTGCTATATTTCTTCCTTCTCCTTCTGAAGCTAGTGCTTTCAAATGTTTAGTAATGTAATGTAGGTCTGGGTCTGTGAGGTGCTCAGTGTTGCCTTCTGCAAGGGGAGGAAGTTACAGGTTTCTAACCATCATAGGGAAGAAAAGTGGGAGTCAGTGAGGATGTAAGAGCTTGATGTATCCCAAGGTCCTATTTCAACTCTGTTGGACCTTCTAAAAGCCAATGTGATCTCTAGATTACTCAAGTGACTTTTTTTTTTTTTAACTTAAATGGAGTATGTGCAATCTTAGATACTATGCTAGTGTGATACATCTGTGGCTTTTTTCTGAACTGTCACCATCCTGCACTACATGAATATTGTCCCAACAGCTGTGAAACTATGCTTTATAAGGTGCAGAGTCCAGGGGTCATGTTGTCTCTGTCAGTGGATTGTACATAGCTAGGAAAATGCCTTTTTCTATGTTAAGTTTTTACTCTGCTGATCTAATCTTTTGAGGTTGAGCAGACTGTCATTTTTATCCTGTTTATGAACTGGAACCTTTAAAAATACCTCTGAATGGTAATTTGCTCCTTCCTAGTCTGGGTCATCCAACCCAGACAGGATAGAAACAGTCTCAGACCACTCATGAGTTTGGGTTGCAGTAAACAGCATTAACCACTGGTGCAAGGGATCAGATGTCTCCCACGGGCACATGTGGCCCTTCACCAAGTTGTCACTTCCTGGCTGTCCTCTAATACAGCTTTGCCCTGCCCTCTGAATGTCCAGACCACTCTTGTCCCATAGTTATGCTCCCTTTTTTGGTTGCTGCGTGGGTTTTCTAATTAGCATGTACTTCCAAAGAGGAACAAAGGTTCTCCTTGACTGCAGTGTAAAAGGAGGGAGGAAGAATGTACACAGGTCCCTGTGTGAGCCTGCGTGATTTCTTGGCAGTTTGCGGCTCTATGGGACAGATTTTACATTTCCTTGTGTTACTGAGAGTTTAGTTTTAAGTTGACTGATTGTATAAGCAAGGCCTTAATAAATACAAATTGACTATTCTCAAAGTTTTAAACTATCACAAATACTTTTGTGAGAGAGGTGCTTGTTGAGAATATAATAATTCTTACTATGTCAAGATTATTGGCATGGACCAAAGATTAAGGGGAGGCAGGCAGAGGAGTTTGTACTGTTTTGTATATGTTGAAAATTGACTGAACAGTTTAGGAGAAAAAAGTCTGATTTTTATTTCCCTTTGAAAAAATGTAATTGGTAAGTCATCAGTTTTAAACCTTACTAAGCACTGTTCAGTATTACTTATTGTTTGGGTATATAGTGGCTGTTTAGAACAAAACACATCTTGGTCAAGTGTGGCAGTTCTCCCCTCTGCTCTCATGAGATGCTACCTGGAGTACTGTGTCCAGCTCTTGTGGCCCCCAACACAAGAGAGGAGTGGAGCTGCTCAGGGAAATCCAGAGGAGAGCCATGAAGATGATCAGAGGGCTGGAGCACCTTTTCTGTGAAGACAGGCTGAGAAAAATCAGAGTTGTTCAGTCTGGATAAGAGAAGGCTCCAGGGAGGCCTTATACAGTCTTCCAGTACCTAAAGGGGCCTAGAAGAAATCTGGAGAGAGAGGGGCTTTTTACAAGGGCATGTAGTAACAAGTAAAGGGGAAAGGGCTTTAAACTGAAAGAGGGTAAGGTCAGGTTGGATACTGGGAAGAAATTCTTCACGATGAGGGCGGTGAGGAGCTGGTGCAGATTGCTCAGAGAAGCTGTGGCTCCCCCATCCCTGGCAGTGTCCAAGGCCAGGTTGGGTGGGGTTTTGAGCAACCTGGCTTAGTGGAAAGTGTCCCTGCCCATAGCATGATGGTTGGAACTGGATGATCTTGAAGGTCCCTTTCAACCCAAACCATTTTGTGATTCAATTGCTCTATCACATAACTATCTTCATGAGGTGGGAGGAGTTAAAATTAACATAGGTTATCTGACTGATCGCTGTATTGCATTCTGGGCTTAGTTCCATGTGTCATATTTCAGTGATACAGGAACATCTGTGTGTGATTGACATAGTTATCAACACTGTAGGTACCTTTAGGTGAGGTCTTGATTTGGAGTTTGAAGAGTTGTGTGTTTGAAAAGTAAAAACTGCTTATTGGCATGTTCATTGTTACTGTAATCAGTTTTCCACGCTGCAGTGATTTGTTGCTGGAAATAGGAGAAAGGATGAAACACTGAAGTGATAGGCTAGGAAACTGTAGGTACTTTTGTCTCACTGTATCTCATTAAACTTCCTTTGTAATAGTGGTATGCACCATAAATTACCTAGCAGTGCTTTCTATTTGTGACTCAAATTATACACACAGGTTGTTTTTTAGTTTTCTTTTGCATTCAGTCTGATGTTGAAACAAAATTATATGCTTGGTAAAGGGCAGCTGAACCAAATAACTGCTATAGTACCCTGGATAATAACGGGTTACTAAACAAGTACTACAGCAGGCTGTTCATTGTTGTACTTTGTGCAGTTGTGCTCAGTTAGTGTTCATCTCTCAACTTCTAACAAGCCACTTTTGTTTTCTGACACCCCAAACCAACTGTGATATATTGAATAAAAAGCATACCATCCTCCTTTAACAAATAAATGAGTACACATTTGTTTGTGAAATATGACCAAGACAATAATCACATGCATGCTCTATGCAAGTTCTTTTGAGAGCTTTCAAGAACTTTTTTTTTTTTCCCCTTTTTTTAAAGATGCTATGTATAGGAGTTTTCCACTTGTGAAAACTTGAGTGCAATGCAAAAAATTCATTGTGAGGAACAGTAATAGACTAAAGTCTCTTTTCACTTCCTCTAGGAAGAGAAATGTTTTAAATACAGTGCAGAAAAAAAATCCTACCAATAAAAAAAAAGCTGGGAAAAATAGTTAAAATACTGGAGTCAGAATGCATATTATACAATTTGTTTCTAGTTATCATCCGATACCATGTGAAAAAAGTGTAGATGGAGCTGTTTTAGACATACAGATTTCAAATAACTCTACATGTTGTGCATTTTTTTTAAGAGCACAAGTAGTATTTGTTGGCCAGACTCATCTTAGTTCCTCGCTTTGTGAAAATTAACTCAGTTGCTTGCACTTCATTATTTTACGGCCATTTTTAAAAATCTGAGAGCACTGAAAAGTTAAACAGTAGAACTCGGTTTTCTTAAAGACTGTTCTCGGCGTTGAAAGCTTCACAGTGAGTTAGCAGAGCAGTGCGCATATATGAAACATAGGTAGTGCAGACATCTTGGAAGTGCCTAAAATAAAATAAATCCTTTGGTCCTATAGGACTTGACTTTCATTTCAAGTTAGGGGTCTTAAAATACTGAATAAGCTGTGACTGTAAGAGAGCTGTAGTTTTTAATTGGGTCCAGCTCCTTTTTCTCAGTTGAACCATCTGCATTCTTTCACAGTTAAGTCTTTCGGAGCAGAGGAGAGACACTGCTGGTCCATAGATGGAGTCTGTTACTTCAGGCTTTGTGTTCTTTTTTCTCTCTCATGCAGAGTTCAGGGCTTGTAGAGATAGGAATACAGTACTCTGCTCAGTGCTTATGGTGGAAGGCTTTTGGCTTGTCCTGTCACAAACAGAAAGTATCATCTAGAAACCAAGAATTTGGCTGCATAAGTAAATGACTTTTTAATTTTTTTTAACTTTTTTTTCTTTAACTAGATCTCTTTCTGTCTTACGCATTTCCTTGTAACACTGATACTAATGTTCTTGTAATCTGAGATAAATAGCAAACTTTTGTGCCTTGGGTCTCTTGCCATCATTTTGTGGGACACTGGCTTGTGTACCAGGTTACTAGGAGCTGTGTTCCCTGTTTTTGTCTTCTGTGGTAAGTGTTGTTCCTCCACAAGAAGTGGTTAAAATGTGTGGGAAAGCTGAGGATTTTTAAGTTAAAAATAACTGGAGAAATGCTAGTTAATGCTTCTGTTTCTACTGACTAGAAGTCAGAAAAAGAAGGTAAGCCTTGTGCCTGGCTAAGGAAAAAAGGTGTTTATACTATGAACTAGTAAACCAAACTTAGAAGGATGAGGGCACCTAGATTCTTCATTGTCATAAAACTTACTGTTCATCTATAATGTGCAGCATGGTTGGGAATAGTGTTTGGGGCCTGTAGGTTGAGCTGAAGGTTCCTCATGCAAGTGATGGAGGTAGAAGATGACAAATAATTCATCTGGCTGTAGGTGTGCCAAGGACCACTAACATCTTGTCACCCTTGATCATAATCCCAGAATGTCTTGTCTCTGTATTGTGCCACAGCGACAGCATATTCTTATTTGGTGGTTCTTTATTCAATGTTTTATACCTGGAAAACGGCAGCTGAGTAATTTGTAGACTGTGCAGTGGTGACTATTTTCATCTTTACTCCATTTTAAATTAGTGTCCAAATAACTTGTAAAGTATCAGCTGCCTTACTCAGTTATGTAGGCAAGAAGCTTTTTAATTGAAAACTTGCACACTTGCTTGTGGGCTCCCTGTTACCACTAAATTTTCAAACCCATTTAGGGATAGCCACTTTCTAATTAAAGCTTTCTCTGTGTGGGAATCCCAGGTGTATGTTGCAGTAACTCCTATGGCCATGAATACTTAGCTTTGGATAAAGTGCTTGTAATTAGGAGGAGGTCTGGGTTTTGTTTGGTGGGGGGATTAATTCCTCACAATTTGTTATCCTTGAGATTTGTTTGTATTCCAGGAATGATTCATTTGGGTAATAATTTTTCTGGGAGTGTTATGAATTCCATGTGTCTTGTATTTTGTAGTTACACTGTTAGAGAAAAATAAGCACTGATTTTTATTTTGCTCAGAAGTAATATGAGTAATATATAAATGAGGTAACAGGGGGTCCAAGAAAAAGGTATCCTAGGAATCACTTCCTTTTTGGAAGCACTCAAGATAGTGTAGCCTGTAGCCAGAGAACTTCTTTGTAATCTGACTGATTTTTGTCATATTGCTCTGTGGAAGAATCTGTTTAAAATTAATGTGTTGTAGTGGTTTTTATAGCACATTCAAATGTTGTAAGAACCAGACAATGTTAAATAATTGAGAAAATCTGGATGTTGTAATACTGTTTACTGATATATTTAACCAATCATAAAATGGTTGAGTATATGTTAAAGGTAAACACCACATGGTGGCCTGTTTTAACTGGAAGCTATAATGTAATGGTTGCTTGTGCTAATGAGAAGATAGATATTGCCCCATACTTACTTTATTAAAAAGATACAAATTGTTGTTTACTGTAGGCAGAATGAAGACAAGCTGTTCAGAATTTGCCTTGTAAGTATTAAGAACAACATGTATCTGGTATTGAAGTATGTGTGAGCCTTTCATTAATGTCAAAATATGTATATTCAATTGCAGTTCTGCTTACTTGTCTGATTGTAACTGGGACTTTTCTCTTTTTTTTTTTTCTTTTTTCCTTTCAGGGAAACTGTATCAATCTGACCGATGCCTTGACTCTGTATGAAGAACAGCTTAGCAGGCTTTATTGTCCTGTGGAGTTTTCAAAAGAAACTGTGTGTGTTCCCTCCTACATGGAATTGTATCCTTACAAACTGAAAGCGTGGAGAGTGTGTATTAATAAATTGAGCAAGCCTAGATTGCTTGGAGGTAATGAACTCGAGTGCAAGAAGGCAGTTGTAATTCAAACACTATTAATGTTTTTTTGTAGTAAATGAACTACTGCAGTTTTATTTTGAGGATAATTGCAGGAATTGTTTTTCTAAAGGTGCCGTAAATTCACAGCTGGTGAAATGACTGTCACCTTTGAAGATCAGGCTATGTTTTTGTTAGCATTTTTGAGTGTTCCAAGTGTATTGTTTATGTGATGTAGGATAAACTAAGATAGGGTAATGCTGCCTGGGAGTTCTGGCAAGGCTATCTTCCCCCACCCACCCCAAAAAACCACCCAAA
>JAOEHY010011646.1:12043-18687 GCA_025447955.1 Psilopsiagon aurifrons
TGTGTGGGTAGTGACATTTGTTTAAAACAAAGTACTGTAAAACTGGATTCATTTATGCCTCTTACTTTGTTCGGTTGCTCATAGACAAGTAATAAAATACACCAATAATATCTCTGTTTGCAATAAGCTTTAATTATACAGACACCTGATAAAATGCAGATGAGCTATCTGCTCTCTGTGTATGAGGAGTCTAATAAATAGAACAGGCAGTTCGTCTGTGTGCATGTGTGTGCATGAGAGACAGGGAAAGAGAGAGGGACTCATCTGTAATAACATTGATAGCTTTGAAGGTGGGACTTAGTCATTTTCACAGCTTTATTGGCTGAAATTATCAGATGGAAAGGGCTGGCACTGTTGTGCATGTGTGTTTGTATATATGCATTTCCCTCCCAAAGTCTGTAGGTAAAGGGAATAATGGACAAGTATAAAATTCTGTGCTTTATTAATCTACCTTGTATTTTTATTTTAATGATTTGAAGATATATTTTCAATTCCCTTTATTTAACATCAGTGAACCTGAAAGATTTAGAGTTTTAAGAATGGATTTCAAAATGCTGTAGGGAAAAGTAGGCACAAGATATATATAGTATACAGATATATATGCACATATATAAATTATAAGTATATATTTAAAATAAGTACATATAAGTGTGTATGTGTGTGTATATATATTAAAAAGTATATATATACACTTAGGATCCTGATCTATGGTACAAGTCTGGTTTCTTTTCCAGGCAGGGGCTAGCTCCTACGTTAACTTTCTGTGCCATGGTCAGTAAGAATCCATTTGATCCAGGTGGAGCCTTCTCCTGTTATGGCTGAGCTTTGTCATGTCATGAGTGTGCTTTGAAAGTTGCAGTGGGGCTCTGCCTCCCCTGTGTTCTTTAATCATGGCTCCTAGGTCATATATGAAAGCAAGTCTCCAGGCATGTAAGGTCAGTGAAAGTAGTGTTTAGTTTAATTTCTGCCTCCCTCGTCTTCTCAGTCATCACTGAATTATCCCAGATCTCGTAAGAAAACATGGGTTAGTGATCATTAATCCTCTCTACATAGTGTTTGTTTACCTTTTTTAGAGGATGCTGGGGACTGGATGAAATCAGGCCTGCAGTAGCATTCACTGTTTAGTGTCAGACGTTCATTCCAGCAACTGCCCTGAAAGGAAAATATGTATTCTACATCTGGTGGAAGTTAAGGAATTTCTCCTTAGCTCTGGAAGCCCGAAGTCCAGATTTTTTGTTAAAGCAGAGCATGATGTATGACCCTCCTGCTGTTTCTTACTTGCTCTTAGCTGATGTTAAGTCTGGGAGAAAAGAAAGAATTACAATTGTTGCTTCAACAGGTACTTACGGGAGTGTTTTGTTGGGTGTCTCAAGCTATCTCCCAGTAGCAGAGTGCATGAGAGATGCTCCTGAAAGCATCCTCCAGGTTGGAGTCATAGAATGATTAAGGTTGGAATGGACCTTAGCTTCCAAACCACTCCTAATTCAAACTGAAGTATTTGTATAGGTACACCTTGGGAATCCCAAAGTTGTACTGTTGTGTAGGCCTTATAGTGTGCTGCTGAGTTAAGACAAGCAGTTGGATCCAGGCTGGGAGCATATTGGATAATGCTTCTCTCAAACTGTGTGTTAAGGGCAAAATCTCAGGTCTCTGTGCCAATGTTTAGCTGGTCTTTCTATATCTGACTAGTCTGTAGACCCCAGATTTCTGTAGCTGAAGATGCCCAGAATAATGTATAGGAAGTTATGAAAGCTATGGCATTTGGAGCTCTGCCACTGCTGAGGGAATTCCAGATTCCCTTTATTTCACAGGGTGATTGACAATACTTGGGCAGAACTATTCTAAATGCTTGCTACTTTAAGGAATATATGTAATCCTTTTCATAATGGAGAAAAATATTCTGCCAGAAGGTGATAGAAAACAATATTTTGGAAGCATCAGGCCTCCAGGAACAAGTTTTGGTAGGAATAAAACTTAAACTGCTGAGAAGTATTATGAGAAATGCGGAGGGTTGGAATCAGTCTTGCAGTGGGGTTTTGACAGCATCTGACATTGCCAGCAAATAAAGCACATGGGAGTTGTCAAACCTGTGGGCTGGATCCTATGGCTCTGTGATCCACCATCAGGTGGATTTTGTCT
The DNA here is from genome assembly GCA_025447955.1 of Psilopsiagon aurifrons. NCBI lineage: Eukaryota > Metazoa > Chordata > Aves > Psittaciformes > Psittacidae > Psilopsiagon > Psilopsiagon aurifrons. Next base: position 14,183 of record JAOEHY010011646.1, read on the forward strand.
GAGTTAGAGGGACAGTAGCCCCAGCATTCAGGAACTTTGCTGTGGTACGTGTGAGACACTGTGTGAGGGGGAAGAATTTGTGCCCCTTCACCAGCACTGGCTTGCTTTGTTCACAGCTGCACTCAGCCCTTAAATATTTGTGTTGACCTGATGGCAAGTGAAGATGTGTAGAGAAAGGAGTTCAAACTGTTGACCTGCTAACACAGGCTTTTGCAACTTGACTCCAGTTGTTTAAGATCTGTGATCTGCAGTTGAGCCATTCTCTTCCCATTGAGGAGAAATGAAAGATACCTCCAGTGTGTAACATAGGCACGCAAGCAAGGTCATCGCGGCGTGGAAATGTAGAGTTTCTAACATAGAAATACCTTGTTTGCAACCCAGATTGGGATGAAGGCTTAAATACTGGAAGTCTGGCGTGTACTGTGGTTTGACAAGGGAATATCTGAGGTGTGCTAATAAAGATCCTGAATAATGTAGGAAAGAGTTGCTGATTTTTTGTGTGATTTGTAGCGGAAAGTACTTGGAATAAGAGCAAAAGTTCCTGCTGAATTTACACCGTGCCAGTGCACATGTGGGTATGCAAGAAAGTCTCTGTTGTTGTGGCTCACACTCGCAAGAGCCGGTGCACAGAAATACACAGTACCAGTATATTTTTATACTCCTTGGGGTGACGTGTATATTTCTGTACATGTGTTTTTCATCAGAAGTTCAGAGTTGACAGTGTAACGTGCTAGTTGTCAAGGTGTTCAAGAGGGGGTTTTGTTTGACAGGAGTCTCAAAGAAACCTGGGGTAGATACCAAACCTGTCCAATGCTTCCGTACTCCCCCCTGCCCCTTCTTTTCCCCTTATTTTATTAAATGTACTAGCTTGAATGGACTTCATTTTAAATGTGTGCTGTCCTGGGCTGGCACTGCAGGGTCTCAGCCCATTATTTTCCTAACGTAAGAAGGACATGGAGTTGTTGGAGCAAGTCCATAGGAGGCCACAAGGATGATCAAGAACTGGAGCACCTCTGCTATGGAGACAGGCTGAGAACACCGGGGCTGTTCAGCCTGGAGAAGAGAAGGCTGCATGGAGACCTCAGAGCAGCTTCCAGTGTCTGAAGGAGCCTACAAGGATGCTGGGGAGGGACTCTTCATTAGGGACTGTAGTGATTGGACAAGGGGTGATGGGTTCAAACTGAAACAGGGTAATTTAGATTAGATTTTAGGCAGAAGCTCTTCCCTGTGAGGGTGCTGAGGCGCTGGCACAGGGTGCCCAGAGAAGCTGTGGCTGCCCCATCCCTGGCAGTGTTCAAGGCCAGGTTGGACACAGGGCTTAGGGCAAGCTGCTTTAGGGAAGGTGTCCCTGCCCATGGCAGGGGTTGGAACTGGAGGAGCTCCAAGGTCCCTTCCAATGCAAACCATTCCATGATTCAGTCAATGGTCATCTCCACTACTGCCAGCCAGGTGAAGCTGCCCCGGCCCCGGTCTCAGCCCTGAGCCTGGGGCTCCTCCTCCTCTCCCTTCTGGTCTCTCAGGGCTGTTCCTCACAGGGTTTCTTTCCCTCACTCCTGGGCACAGTTTTGTCTGTTCTCACTTTGGCTCCTCTCAGGTGTCCGTTGTAGGGATGGGGCTGCTGGAACCTTCTGGGTCCATCTGGAACCATCCAGAACCCACAGCCAGGGGCAGCCTCAGAAGCAGAGTGGAAATAAAGCTGCCAGTAGTAAAAGAAATGGAGGAAAACAAAAGTGAGTAACGCAGAAATGAGTGATAATGCTTAAACTGGGGAGAAGGGAAGGCATTGAATTGTTTGTGTTGGAAACCGGATTCCTGAAATAAGTCTGTGGGCAAAAGGTGGGACCATGGGTGCGTTTTGTCCAGGGCAGCTGGGCTGGAACCTATGGGTGAGGAGAAGGTGCTGGGAAAAGGAAGATGGAGTCTGGGGAAGGAGAAGCCTTGGGAAGGGAGGGCAGGTCTCTATGGAGGAGCCAGGGCTGGCCAGTAACACCACAGGGGAAGGCACAGCCCCCATGGTCATCAAGAGGGACAAACAGAAGGTACTCTTCATATGTGACTTATAAAGATTAAGGTATGTTTTTAGTAGCTATAGTGACAGAATATGCATTACTGGCATGAGTGTTATGTGCGTGAAGAAAATGAATGTGTGAATTGCTGAAGTACACTAAGGAGCTCTTAATTTCTCCAAGGACAAAAAAGCAGTGCTGTACAGGTCCGTTTCTGCACACAGAAAACTGCTTTTTGGTGCTCATAGAAACACTGAGTTTGGAAAGAAGCTGTAAACTGCTTGTGGATTGCTGTAAACATGGGAGAGCTTTCGTTTACCTTTAGTTGTAAGGACTACATAGGAAATATCCTCATGACCAACAGATTTATCTGATAGATCAACTCAGTTTGTACATACCATCATACAGCAAGTAAAATCCTACCTCAAGGTATATATTGCAGCCAGACAGACTAAATCTCCTCCAGCACTAAATTCCCTTCAGTGCTGGATGCCATAAATTTTGCTCATGTATGATAGATATTTGGCTCCATCTCTAATATCTTTAAAGAATAAAAACATTTTAATTACTGGAATTGTTAATTAATATGTGATTCGCGCCACTATAACAAGATATATCAGCAACACTCCTAGAATCAATCAAGTGAGGGTTACTGTTCTATTTAGGAGCAAATTGAAGATTCTGTGCTTTTAATTAAAAACTTTGTGTTATATCTTAAATATCTACATTGCTTTTATCACTCTATAGTTCTATTTTTAATATTCCAATTTATTTAATCATGTGAATTAATTTTAATCTGAAATTGTCATTGAAGTTAACAATAGGGAAGGGAAGTTTACAGCTGCCAGTAGCTTCAGTTTTAGGAATAGACAGCAATCATGTAGGAGAATCAACTATTACTATATATCATCCTTTAATTTAAAATCTGAATAAAAACACTTGGATTTTCAGGGTTTTTTGCATGGAAACATAAATGTTGTGAAGTAGGACCAAGACTGCTGAAAGAAAGCAAAAGAGAGGTAAAGCATAATTTAGCATGAGACTCGGGAATTGCAATCAGGATGTTAATGCTTCTTCGCTGTTTGGCTCCTGAGTAAAGGAATAAAGGTTATTTGTACTGATGTTAATGCCTGCTCCTTCTAAAATCTGTAGAGAAGCTTCTCTTGGGTTCTTTTGCTAGATAAGAAAGGCGAGGGTGATGCTCAGTCCTGTGTTCATGTAGCTATGTATCTATACATAGGCATTGTCAGTGCCCAGGTAATTCACACATTCCTTTTCATGCATCTAAGTGCAAGGGTGAAATTGGTTAACAGTATGAACCAGAAAACTTAGGTCTGTGGGGATGATTATCTGAATACTTCGAACAAAATTATACTCTTATATTCATAGATGTGACTTTCAGTGACTTTGTGCCTCTTTGCTGTATCTGTGTATGTATCTCGAGTCAGTACAACTGCATTTGTTTTCAGACATCTGAAGTGCAGATGTGTGTCTCACATCTGTCACAAAATGCTATGTCACATATTGTTCCATGGGATAACTTACGGCGTCAGTACTGTGTTTTCGCAGACATCTCTGGCAGTTGTGTATACCCAGAGACTGCCTTTCTGGTTGGTCAGGTCTTATTCAGACCTAATTAAGTGAAGTCTGTGTATGAGAAGGCTATGAATTAGTTTTTGGTCCATATTTTTGTCCCACCCTGGTACTACTTGTGGCATCAACCCAACCAACAGGATTGAGGATGGGCAGAGAAGAGGAAAGACACAGCAGATGGAAGAGGGAAGAACTAAGGAAAATGAACACGTTCAGAGAGATAAAGTGTGTCTGGGGCAGAAGAAATTTATATGAAAACTTAGGGAAAGTGGCATATGTTTGTTTATTTTCTGTTGTTATTTTGGTAATACAACAGCCCGCAAAGTGAATTTTTGGACCTTTACTCAGGAATCTTTCTTCTTTCTGCACCTTCTGCAGATCTCTTTCTTGTACCTTTGCTTTCTGTCCTTTTTGCTCCCTGGAGATGAACATAGACTATCAGGGTAACTTTTTCAATTATTTTATACATACCTTCTATGTCAATTACTCTCTATTTCGTTGTGAGGGATCCTGTCTGCATGTGAGCACATATGTCAGCGTCTGAAAAGTGTCAATGCAGGCAGGTTGGGTACAAATGTCCTGGTGCGTGGTGGTGGTGGAAGGGGAAAACTGTGTAAGATTGATCATGTTTTAAGAGAATATGACTTTCCCCTCTGTTAACACTTTTCCATGAGCTTTGATATATTGTTGCTGCAATATTCATAGAATCATAGAGCACTTTGGGTTGGAAAGGACCTTAAGCTCATCCAGTTCCAACCCCCCTGCCATGGGCAGGGACACCTCACACTAAACCAAGGCTCTGTCCAACCTGGCCTTGGACACTGCCAGCGATGGAGCATTCACAACTTCCCTGTGCAACCCATTCCAGTGCCTCACCACCCTCACAGTAAAGAACTTCTTCCTCAT
>JAOEHY010011648.1:0-22704 GCA_025447955.1 Psilopsiagon aurifrons
CAGTATCTGAAGGGGGCCTATAGGGATGCTGGGGAGGGACTCTTCATTAGGGAGTGTAGTGATAGGACAAGGGGTAACGGGTTCAAACTTTAACATTTTAGATTGGATATGAGGAAGAAATTCTTTACTGTAAGGGTGGTGAGGCACCATAATGGGTTGCCCAGGGAAGCTGTGAATGCTCCATCACTGGCAGTGTTCAAGGCCGGGCTGGACAGAGCCTTGGGTGGCATGGTTTAGTGAGAGGCATCCCTGCTCGTCGCAGGGGGGCTGGAACTAGATGACCTTAAGGTCCTTTCCAACCCTAACTATTCTATGATTCTATTATGATATAAAATTGTTATGTAGTTAAAAGTCTATTTACATATAGTAAACATAGGACTGCATACAGTAAAAGGTAGAAAAATCTGAACAAGGTGACAGGAAAGAAAAGATGATTAGCTATTAAACACAATTAATAATTATAATTTATATAATAATATAGGTATAATAATATCTCCAGGTACTTTCCTTAAAAACTGCTTTCCAGCTTATGGTGGTGCATGGGGTTGCTGCCATCCAGGTGCAGGAACTTGCACCAATCCTTGTTGAGCTTCACAAGGTTTGTGTCAACCCACTTCTTCAGCCTGCCAAGGTTCCTCTGGATGGCAGCACAACACTGGCATACCAGCCACTCCTCTCAGTTTTGTAACATAAGCAAAATTGCTGAGGGTGTGTTCTGCTCCATAATCTCAATCATTAATGAAGATGTTGAACAGGACTGGACCCAGTGTTGATTCCCATTAACTTTACCATTCATGTGCGTGGAAATGGGTTTCAGGATTGACAGATCCATCACCTTGCCAGGGATTGAGGTCAGGCTTACTAGCCTGTAGTTCCTGTGTTGTCATTTCTGCCCTTTCTGAAGACAGGAGTAATATCTGCTTTCTTCCCATTCTCAGGCACCTCTCCCAGTCACATAGATTAATCAAAGTGGACATCAAATTACTTCAATCAGGATACACTCCTGGTGGCATCCCATTAGGCACATGTCTTTATGTATGTCAAGTCTGCTTATGTATTCCCTACACTGATCCTCTTTCACTGACATCTTTCTTGCTTCAGAATTTCCCCTTGGTGTCTGGGACCTGATTCCTGAAGCCAGTCTTGCTGATAAAGTCTGAAGTAAAGACATTCATTATCTCAGCCTTTTCCATGTCCTGTGTCTCTGGGACTCCTGCCTCTTTCAGCAGCAAACTCACCTTTTCCCTAACCTTCCTTTCATCATCTATGTACTTACAGAAGCCCTTCTTGTCTTCGACATCCCTTGCCAGATTCAGTTCCAGGTGGGTTTTCTGTTTTCCTAACTGCACGCCTCTACAGGGTCGAGCAATACCTCTCTATCTCCCCCAAGTTACCCACCCCTACTTCCATTCTCTGTGGGCTTTTGTCAGGAGCTCCTTTTTCATCCACATAGGCCACCTGGTATTTTTGCCTGACTTCCTGCTCAATGCCAGGGACCTCTGAGTTTGTAGGTGGCAATCACTGAATATTAACTAGCTTTCTTGGGTCTCTCTTCCCTCCAGAGCCTGATCCCATCAGAGACCAACAATAAGATCTTTGAAGAGGTCAAATTCAGCTCTCCTAAAATCCAGTGCTGAGATCTTACTTTTTGCCCGGCTCCCTACTCTTAGAAATCTGAATTCTACCACCTCCTGGTCACTAGAGACAAAGCTGCTTTAGATCTTCACATACCTAATGAGTCCTTGCTTCTTTCTGAGCATGAGGTCCAGCAAAGCACCTCTCCTGATTGGCTCCTCTGTCACCTGGATCAGGAAGTTGTTACTAATGTACCTGAGAAACCTCCTGGATTGCATATGTCCTGCTCTGTTCTCCCTCCAGCAGATACAGGGAACAATATACCAAAACGAGACATGTCTGGACAATCGATTCCATAAATTTAAAATATGAAAAGCAGGAAATTTAAAACTTAAGCACATAATCCTTAATGGATTTCCATGGTCAACATGCTTACCTGTTTATTGCTTTTTGCCAAACAAAGCTCTTCAAAATGGCTCCACAAGACCCAGAATTGCCTTTTAATGCAAGCCTGTCACTCACAACATAAAAACTAAGCCTAGTGAGAGCAGCTCTAACATCCGTATGGGATACTGCCTGAATGATTGAATTAAGACAATCCTGCAGTCCATAGTTTGCATGAGTTATTTTGAGTGTAAGAATGTCTTCTGAGGATAGTTTGAGCGAGTCTAAAAATCTGAAAAGGTACAAGAAAAAAATCATTAAGTCACTATTTTTACAAACTATTTCTGTGAGTTGACTTCTTCATTTCTCAGTTCAAATGAGAAGACAAAACATAAATTGTTAACCAATCCTTTCTCATCTCTGTCTCCCTGCCTAAAAATGAAAACCCAGCCCAAACAAAAATTAACAGCAAAAACCACCACAACCACATTTAAAATCGTGAGCTGTTTGGGTTTTTTGGGAAAATGGTACCTCACTAAGTTACTTGAAAGCTGCTATTCGCATTGTTTGCAATGAAGTTTTCCTCCATGTTATTGTAAACGTTGGTCACTTGGACTGTATTATCTTCCTATTCTCTTTTTCAAGAGACAGCTTTGGTTTTGCCTTAGGGAACTTAAAATGAAAATGATTTATCAAATCAGTAACTTCAGTTTCCCATGTCTCAGAACCACACTATTTACTAATAAAACTTTTAGGACTCCTTAAAGGAAACAAGCAAAAAGTAAAAAACGGTTCAAGATTAACCTATTTAGTTCTATTAAATCAAGAATATTCAAAGACACTGAGTTCTGTGCACTAAGTATTCTCGATGAGAGAAATGATGAATCATCAAGAGATAACCAAAAGATGTAACGGGAATTTTCTTCATTATCTACCATAATTTTTAGTATTTCCATTCAAATAATAATTATTTGAATTTTAAAATCACAGGGAAATACAAAAAGTCATGCAACTGCCAAAAAAAAAAAGCAGCAGCTCCTTAAAAACTGTAATGACTACAAAGATAACCATCCACAGAACCCATTTAAAATAATTTTAAATTAGTCTGACCATTGACAAAAGTTACATAAAGCTCTAGACCTCATGCAGAAATGCAATTTAAGTAAAACGTCAGCTGTGACAAAATACCTACAGCCTCCTGGGATGTGATCCTTTACATTTAAAAGGAGAGCATGCTCAAACAAGTAACAATGTGAACTGCTGTTTCAAGTTGAAAATCTATTTAAACTCAGTGGAACAATAATTTAATTTAAATATATTGGTATTTAAAATCAAAATAAAATGGCTCACCTTTCTGCTTCTTTCTCATAATTTATCAGTTGCAATAGGTTTTCAATCCCATGGTACCAAGACAGATTCCAAGATATTCTGAGCATATCTGACACAGGTTTCATAGTCAAGTACTCAGAAGACAATGGCACCACAACAGTATTAGGGCTAACTACATGATGAGCAGTGATCCTGACTGGGAGATGATACCTAAGTAAAAGAAAAATTATAATTTTTTTTAAGTGGTTGACAATTCTTGTTAGGATTTTTTTTGTTGTTGTTGTTATTGGCTGGTTTGGTTTTGGTTCTTTTTTTCTTTTTTTTTAATTAAGTGATGTATTAGAGGAAGCTTAGAAAAAACCCTCCATGTTTACAAATGGAAATTACTCTGGATTTAATATCAAAGATTTCTCTTCATTCTTTCACCACCATACCTCAGGAAGGACTGCAAATGGAAAGCAGCAGAGTTAACTTTGAAAAGAAGTTTGAAAAATAACAAAAATAAAAATAACCTCACTCTCCCCCCAAAAGAAAACTCCCCAAACCCAAACAAAACCACAATAACAACAAAAAAAAAATCCCAACTATGCAAAAAAAACCCACCGCTACGTACCTTCTAACAACAGCAACTGGTAAACTGAAGACAGGGAGGCCAGTATCATTACTGGTTTTGCCATCAGCCCTACAAGAGAGTAAGTTATAGTTATTATTCTTTATATTAAGCTTTAATTTTCTACTGATGCTTCACTTAGTATTTCTTTATTATCCAGATAAGGCTGTGTATTTTCTTCGAACTAGCTCTTTAGTATTTGCATGAACAAACATTATTTCTAAAAGGTTATGCAACATTAAGATAGTTCTTAGATCACACACAGTGTATTTGTGCAGATGTACTGCAGGTAAAAATTAAATCAAAGGTAACATGCCAAAGCACATTCTTATTTCCTTTTCTCTATTAGGGAAAAATATGCATTATAGTTCTTTTCAGCAAACTTCATGTGCGTGAATTGCAAAAGTATATTTTTTCTGATGTCTGTTGGTATAAGGACAACTGCTACACTCAAAAGCCAAGCTAAACAGGCAGATTTTAATAAAGTTTAAAAAAACACACCCACAGATAGCTATTTCATTTCTGTAGCTTCCATTTATGGAAAACGTGGATTACAGACCAATCAGGGGGTTTTGAGAATTAAAGTAAACTCCAAACTAACACGGAGGTACAAAGTATTCATAGTGAAAAAGAATGCCATGTAGACCTATACAGCATGCAACCCAAGTATTGAAACTACTTGTCTGGTCCACAGATACACAATTTTGATATATGAAAGTTTGAGTCATAATTTGAGATATATATGTATATACCATCACAAACTTATTTTCATTAAAATATGAAATTTTTACTAGAAAATATGCCATTCAATAACTATTTTTTCATACCACATTTCTGTTCTTGCTACTTCATCAAACAACAGAAGACAAAGCAACACTGTAGTTTCAGTTAAAACAGCAGGATCGTTCTGGAATATCAGGGAAGCTGTATGAAATAAAAATATTTAAAAATGCATTAGAAAACACACATACAACTACATACAATGACACTGGTTAAAAACAACTGCCAAGATCTTAAACAGATGTCATGCTTGCAGACAGTAATTTATATTTTATAATACTCGCAACAGTGATTTATATTTTAGAGACTCTTAAGTGATCCAAGGCTCGTAAGAAGGCTATTGGTTAAATATCTTACGGTATTTCACAGATCCCCTTTTCATGCATGCATTACAGTCAAAATAGAATCTTTACCTCGGAATAGTGAAAGCAGTAAAGATGATTGCTGTGCTAGGGACAGACGAAGAGCTGGATCAGCATAGACAAGTTTGCGTAAGAGTGTTAGACATGGTAAAACTATGGATTCCATAAGCTGCAGGAACAGAGAAAATAATTAACTACAGATAACAAATAGGATAACCTGAGATGCTTAATACAAACTCATCCTATGAAGCAATATATTCCATCATTTATAGTAAAACAGAATTTTCTTAGACAAGCACAGTTTATCCAGATGATAAATGCATATTCATTAGAAAATATTTACTTACTTCTGGTTTTATTTTATTACTTGATGGTCATTTTATTGGGCTTTATCATAGTAACATTATCATAACATGTGCTTTCAAAATATGTATTTGCAAGTGGCATGCAAGCTGAAAGATTAAAAAAAACCTCAAATGTTTACAAAAATGTAAGTTTATTGATTTATTTCTTTTTTTAAAAAAGCAAATAGCTTATTGTATCACATTCATTTTCTGGGCCACAGCCTTTTAGATAAGGAAATCTAAGAAAGAATAGCAATCCGATAAAAGTTAAATTATCAGTGACCAAAACCATGACCAAAGTCACTGCTCTTCATAATGAGGAGACAACAAGTCTTTCACAGTACCATTATTTCGCCTATGCGCAATTTTGCCATTAAAATTTGTTTTGTAAGCCAAATGTGGTTTAGTTTCATATTGAATAAACAAAACTGCTGCATATTTAGTATGGAAAGAGTCTTTTACACAACCAAACATAAAGACTTATTTTAACTGTGTTTTTTCAGTTTTGTTTATCCTTTTCTCGGTAGCCACCTTTCTAAGAACAGGCAAGGTTTTTTTCATTTGATTTTTTGTTTTTCTTTTCTATTGATTTCAGGATGAAATAAAAAAAAAAAAATGTGTCATATAAGGGGAGAACCACAATCTGGGCCAGATTCCCTCAGGATAGTGTCCCAGTGACTTAATCAAACATACACGGTCTTTCTTTGACCTAATGGAACTGTCACTAGTTTTTGTTTAAACTAAGCTACATCAAAATAAAAGGTAAGTCATGCCCCTCAGAGCTTGGGGAAGCTAAGGATGGGACTTTTACTAGTTGTGCTCAAGAGACAGAAGTAAGACTGCTTAGGCTGCAGAGGAAATATTTTATAGTTATTTTACAGAGCAAAGCATTTGGGATCCAAAACTTCTTTCAACACAGCGCTGATAAATTTCTGAAAGCTAGCACTTGAAGTGGAATTTCGTATACAGCTGTCAGCTTCATTCTCCTGCTGAATTGATCTAAACCATTCATTGTTCAACATGCGCACTTTTAGACTTCTCTTATATACTCTGCAGTTTCCAACATATAAAGTTTGAACATCCTATTTAGTATAAGGATCTTATGTTCCACAAGCCATATATACAAATGAAAGGTGTCACAGGCCCTTAAGAGTTGTTACGTGTGTGCTTCCTGGATGTTTATTACAGTTTTGATAATGCTAAGAGTCTCTTAAAGAAAGATGATTGATTTGCCAACCTATGAGAATAGTTAGCTAGAAAAAAACAAATGTTTGGCGTAGTTCTGAAATATACTGAACTTCCCTGAAGCTTTCTCAGTAGAGATCAAAACCCATGGCCTTAAAAAATAAAAGTGTTACATAGCATATCATAGTCTCTAAACTTCAGTCCTGAAGGAAATTATAAGTAAAAATCAGATGTTACTGTAAATGGAAATCTACGTGCCAGTCTGAGTTTCAGGTATTAGTAATCTTCAGACCCATATAAGGTCACCTCGCTAGGGAGGGTATCAGAACATAAGATCACATTTGGAGTTGAGCGTAAATTTGAGGTAGATGACCAAGCTTTGCATTTTTACAGTAAAATTGTTACTAAACATCTGTATTCTGTGCAGTATTAATGCACAAATGTTAGTGTTATAAATGCAGAAAATGGCAAATTCTATTACTGTTGTGCTGTACAATGACTGCAAAACTTGCCACAATATTTTTACCTTTCCATCTACATGTATACAGTCATTAAGGTAAGCCAAAATCCTTTCTATCATACCCATCTTTTTCACAATGCCATGCATTTTGGTATCTGTAAGAAAAACAAAAGATAGTTGAGAACAAGTTTCCAAAATTGACAATTAAGAGAACAAGTACAGCTCCAGCTCTACCAATGCAAGCCTCCTCGAAGTCTTGAACACTAGACTCTTAAATATCTTGCAGAACTTCCCATAAAAACTTCATGTTCCACAATTATAGTGATCCCCTGGGCAACTTGATTTCAGTCAAATGAGTAGTAGACAGTAGTAGACAGAAGACATTTCCTTGTGATTATTTTTCTGACAAGAAAAATGTTCATTTCAATGTTATCTAAAACTTCACCTTTGTATGGTGAAAAACTTACGTTCCATCACTAGGATTTGAGTTCCTTGAACAAAACATATTAGAATCAGAGTTTGAGTAGGTAAAATACAAACATCCAGGTTTGAAACAACACAGTTATGATCCTGCAGAGTCAAAAAAAATGCTCCATGCAGGATTGCTTACTTGCATCTTAATTCCACCAGATCTTTAACCAGAATTCATAATTTTTCCCATGTGAGCAACACAATTATAAAAAAGAACACCTGTGATACAATTTTATTATTTTAGTCACTTAAAATGCAGGAAGAAATTCAGAAGGACACAGGAAATTCTTCACTAAGTACAAAATCCTATTAGCTAGCCTGTGTAATCTAAGAATCAACACTATTTCTATTTCTTATTCTTGAGGGATACATTAATTAATAACTTTTTTTTTAATTAATAGAACATCCACAACAGTGTTAAAATTCTGGTCCAACAATATACGTAAAAATTACAAAGAGTACCCTTAGCACAAGCATGCAGAAAATAGCAAAACTGCAAGCTCATGTAATGATCAGCACATGAACACAAATTGTCTGAAAAAAATTACCTTCTAAAATGATTGTTAGCTGCTCAGCTGCAGACTTTCGTAAAACAAGGTCAACAGCGTTAGAGGTCAAGATGTCATACAGCTTTTCAACAGTTTCTACCTAAAAGTAAAACTATATTAGATTTACATCTAGTATGCTATTACAAAACAAGGTAACCAGCCAAATTTCCCAATAGAAAGTAAAAAAAGGCAAAAAACCTAAATTCCTCATTAGAATATATTTGATTAGATTCCACATGCATGTAATAAGAAAAGATTAGGTTAGAATCTTTTTGCAACAGGTCTCTAATACCTGTGGAATATAACAAGCTAATAGTTTCTAGTACACAATAAATGCAGATTTCTAACAAATAATGCTTAATTTATGTAGGACTACAGAAAGCGCACTACTACACAGAAAGACTAGAATATGCTTCTAAATCACGAAGGGGACTGACCGCTGTAATGACAATAGGGTTAGAGAAATTCAAATAATCCTACATATCCATACAAATTTATGCCCTAAATTCTTGAAGGATGTAGGGGAAGAGAATAATTCTACTGTACAATGAGCTGTCAATTTTTTTTCAGATGGCCAGCATCTCAGCATTTGTTTAACATGTTGTTAACCTAAAAGTGCTGAGGGTAAAGAAGAAAGGAGCATGGAAGGGAGATGGTAAAAAAAGAAAACCAAAAAGTTTTCTGACAGGTCAAATACTTGTGATTCGTTTTTCACTTTGCAAAAGAACAACATTAAGAAAACATAGACATAATTTGCAATTTAATTTAAAATATTTCATATTCTAAATTTGTGCCTATTTAAGTAAAAATTGATTTTATGGGGAAAAAAAATTCTGTGAGAAAAAAATCAGACTCCATGCACAATGAAATTATTGTAAACAGTGCAGGCTTGCTCTCTCTGTACTCAAGTCTTGCTGTTAAACGTAACGGGGGGGGAAGGTTGAGGAGGAGAAGGAATTCCTTTCTTATTGTTGCATATGGTAACTTAAAAATTACTGCTTAAGTTCATACATAAAGAATGTATCAATGGATTTCTTTTTATGAGGCAAGCCAATTTGTGTGAAATATTGCAACCTTCAGAAAGTGGCAACTTCAGTGACTGGGCAGGTAGAGGAGCTGATTAAGGATAATATTTAGACAGAGTTTACTCACCTTAAATATCGACTCTGTCTTATCATCTAATTTTAGCTCAATAGCTCTTTCTATAATAAATAAGTTTGAAAGGCCGGAAAGCACACTACCATGCAGATACGGGCGTTTCAGGTTGGCCCCCTCTTCATTCAAAAGATGGAATGACAAATGTTTAAGCGCTACAGAACGAATCCTAAAGGAGTAAACAATTGAAATAAATACATAAAATCCTCATATTGGAAAACTTTAGCTGTATAGTAAAAAATAAATTAGTTTATAGAATTAATACGGCGGCAGAGGGAGTACTTATTGGTTAATTTACCTTTCAAATCAAACTACTGCATAATAATCAACTGGATTTTTAGAGAAAACATATTTGTCATTAACATTAGAAGACATGCCAAAAGGCTACAGGGCATTACTTACAACTGCTTTTTTGAGAACAGAAGACGCAGAGCAGCCCGTAGTCTAGTAGTTCTAGGGAGAATACTCCCTCCTTTCTCAGAGGTTGTTTCACTCAAATTGAGGATACAGTTACCTAGCGTATCTTTTGAGTCAGCATAACCCTAAAACAAACAAAAAGTTCAAAAATTAAAATCTACTTATTAACTTAGCAAAATAGACAAAGTAGTTCCCCTTTCAGAGGCTAAGAGAGGTTGGGGAAGCAGCAATACCTGAAACAGAAAATTAACAACTCTTAAGAAAATTTCTGCAGAGTAATACTCCATAAAAACAATTTTAAAAACTAATGAACGATCCTGTATCCAAATCAAAATAAAGATTTTTACGTGGCTCAAAGGTACTTTAACCTGAAGCCTTACCCTTCAATCTATTAACACAATGATAAGGCCAGTTTCCATTTCAATAAATAAAATAAAAAAAAAAAATAAAAAAGTCCCTACAGGCAAATTGCTTCACAACATTAAATATTAACCACTTTCAGATATTTCATCAAAGCATTTTCACATACAAACATGACAAACCAGAATCAGTTACACCAAGCAACACCACAAGCATTTAAAACGTAGAGTAAAATATAACACATTTTATATGCATTGGTTAAATATAGGCCTCTGGTACATTGTGCTCAAGTATCTATTGTACAAAGCCACTACAGCTTATTAAATAGAAGAAAATTCTACTCACAAAAATGAGAGCAAGAATAAGCTCTCACTCACATGTTAAGTCCACAACTTTTATTACCCCCATTCAGTCTTGAATATTAATGGAAGATATGTAGGTGGGTAACACAGAAAAGCTAACATTACCCGGAGAGAAAGCTCAAGTAACCTTTGTCCCACCACTTTAAGGTTCTCAGTATATTTCCTCTGCATTATTTTTCTGTCTGAGCCTTCTATTCCATGACCTATCTTATTTGCAGTATCTCAGTATCTCCCCATTTTTGCCTCAATTTTTGTGTAGTTTATGTATGGGCTTAAGTTATGCAAGTGTCTTTTCAACTCATGGTAAGTGTGGTGGAGGCAACAAATAAACATATAGTGGTGATGCGAACAAGCAGGTATAAATATCAAGCATGATATTTTTTGAGAAAACGAAGACAAAGAATACACTTGGATACATTAGCCAAGTCAAATAAGAGACAGAATTAAAGCAAAAAGACAGGAGGAATAACAGACATCTGATAGGTGCATCAAAATGTCTAATCTGGAAGATTATAGGCCTACAATAGAAGGAAAATTTCTAGCACTAGAGAAAAAATGCTAAATATCATGGATGGAGCAATTAGGCTGAAAATCAGACTGAGAAAAACACCAGTTCCCATTAGATCAAGCAGAGCCTCAAGATAACAAACAGCAAATTTGCACATAGTTGCAGATATGAAGACTAAGGTGTAAATTTAATACTGACTGTTGATACTTCTATAATATTGGAAGCAAGAAACAAAAAAAATAAATCAAAATATACAAGGAATATAGCTTACACCTATTGCTATTTGCTGGGTACTTGATCATAAAATGATATAATCATCGCAGAGGAGTTATAACTAAGATATGAGGGACATTCTAATAATTATTAGCTAATTTTAAAAAACATGCAATGTTTTAATCTACACTTAGATTATCTACCCATATCTTCAAGCCATTTAAATTCCTGTCAGTACTTGCTGATTTCTACTACAACATATCAAAGTTTCACATTCTAGTAATACAAGGCTCAAATTTGTCTGCAAATTCAAAGTAGTAACCCTGATTAGCATTAGGATCAGTAGAAAACATTTCTCCATTTGACATCCAACAAGTCTGTAGGCATATTACTGTTAATTATTTTTCATCTGCTACTTAGTGATTATTCTGTTTGTTGTTTAACATAATAGTGTTGTTGTTTACATGATTTCACACAACAAATTCAGATACAGTGCTTTGAAGTACCTGTAAAACAGGAATGATGGGACAGAGGGCCTCAATGAACTTGTTCCAAGTCACTCCTGCCATTACTAATTGTCCCTGCAATAAATACATCAGAATGGCCTTGGCAGTAGAGTTCACCTGCTCAATAACACAAAAAAAAAAACAAACTAATGAAACCACTGACATGTCTATGTCTGTTTGTCAATTCTGTGATTGGAATTTTACATAAAAATATCTTTTCTCTTTGAGATGTTTCCAAACAAAATAATGTCACTGCGGAATGCTACTTTTAAATTGTCACTCATGCTAAACATTAAGTTGTTAGAAAAGCCTCTCAGAGAAGATACACAAATAGTTCTGCCTAAATAGCACTCAGGTATTTTCTCCTTAGAACCCTGGTTTGTCTTTTCTGAAATAAAACAAATCACTACTTCAACTTATACACCCATTGGACCCTCTATCCTGCAGGTAAAATAAATTATGTTTCATTTCTTTCCTGATCAGACATTTCACGCCCAGCCTTTATGGTATGCTTTGATATGCTTCTGAAGATACAGGAAGAAAAGAGGCTTGAAGCCTGTTACATGACAATTTCACTTGTTTGAGGCAAACAGTCAAACAAAGAAGGTTAACAAATATTTCAGACTGTACATGGATTCATCTGAAGCTCTCTATCATAAAAAGGCATATAATGTATATGATACAGCACTTATACTGTATCAATGTACAGTACATAATATATACTATATGCAATATTAACGTATTTAAAAGCTAATATTACTGCAATGGGAACAGAAGGAAGAAAAAATAGCTTCTCTGAATTCGCTCTTCCTTGAGTAGCATAAAAACATCTAACTTCAGCAACTAAAAAAGTGCATTTTATGCCAGAGCTAAAAATCCTCTCACCCCAGACAAAAAGAAGAGCGTTTAAAATCACTCCAGATTATCTTTAAGGGACTGGATTTGTAAAATCACATAGCAAATCTTATGCCCAATCTGGGAATACAAGGTTCTTCTCAATGTCTTTTCATCGTCACATGCTTGAAAGATTAAACTGACGCTTTATGAAAACTTAAGTAGCAGGCATAAATATAAGTAAAAAAAAATGTGTGGATATGATCTTAATTATGTATTTTGATAGACTAATAAAAAAATGCATTATAAGGTAAAGAGAACAAAACGAGATAACTTTGTAAATGCGCATACTCCATCTCAACAATCTTTTTAAATTCGGTATCAATGGAAGTCTATTTGTTACGCTCAACCAATCACTAAAAGAGAAAACTGACAGTCTTTTTAATAAGACATCCGACGGAGTAGTAGAAATAAATGCTTTCCTTGAAAAAGATAAATTACATACAAAGTACAAATACACAGCATATTATCAAAGGTACTTTACTTCTCCTTTTAAAGTGCTAAAATCTAAAAAATAACTTCTAAATTGAGCTGTGCAGAATACTGTGTTAAAAAAAAAAAATCATTTTGGTAGGCAAGCTAAAAAAGAAAAATATTTTTTTTTTAGGTCCTTACAGTTCGTCTACTTTAGAACAGCTATAAAGTAGCTAAAAATAACTTAAATACATTTTTACCTCTCTCAGAACTCCCTAATTAGTGATATCTGTAAACTAGGAAATAGCAGATGCATGTTAGGCGCTCATCCATACAAATGAACCCAATGGAAATTTAACCCTATTTTATAATATTATAAAACACTTCTATAATACTCAGGTAATCAAACACTGATCTGTCTGTAGTGACAAAATACATTTTTATATCAAAGACTTTGCAGACTTGCTCCTTAATCAATACACACGTTTCAGACATCTCCCACCTTTACAAAGACTTGAGACTTCATGTTTTCCATAAATGGAAAGCATCATACATACTATTTCATCATATGCACATTTTATTACGGTTGAAACATTAAGAAACAGTTTCTTCATTTTTCATCGGTCTTTATTTCATTTACTAGCATCCCATGACTATAACATTCTTTTGCCTCTGAATTCATCATAAAAAAATATTTCCATTTACTGTAACTTCACTGTTTGCAGAGCTTTTCTGTATACAAGAAACTACCATAGTCAAAACTTGAGGTAAGCCTCAGACCACCATGGAGAATATCAACACCTAGTTTCTATGCACGTCAACTTATAAATATAGCTACTAAACGCAGTACCTCGTTCTTATCTTCCTGAAGGCCAAACGCACAGATTTCATATAAAACTTTAGGATGAAGAAGAAAATGTACTCCATGGCAGATTGAAGACACAGGCTTAGCAATATTATGAATACCTAAAGAGTCCTTCAGTAAAAATGAAGTTGGTTAGTTTTAAAATTCATGAAACAAAAAATTCATAAACCAAAAAATTCAAACACTCTCCGCTACTACATCTGATTTTATAGACTGCCTGAAGTTGACGCCAGACTTTCCCCCTGCAGTTTACAAGACTACAGTTCTGAAAGGCCTAGAAGAAAAAACAGCTTTAGAGATCACTGACTTCAAATTCCCTTGCTATGCAGGACTAAGAAAAATACAAAAATAGTTTTGGTTTTATTTTACAGAATAGTGAAAATAAACTAGACAAGCTTAATATTTGGTATTACATTAAAATAAGAAAAACCTAAAACAAGCAAGTAAAAATCTCCCAAAAATATAAAATGTTATTCAGTAGAGATAGTTTTCTTGTGAAAGACTAGCCCCAGCATCTTTGTACATTAGTGAATGACGCTATAAGCACAGTAAGTTTAGCTGATATCCATTACAGAAAATTATTATTAAAGCATAATAAACAAGCTTTTATTTTGTGAGCCATTATTACTGAATACCTGAATATCACTTGATGAATATGACATTGCCATTCTTCAAACAGAGTACAGCCATACTTTTAGGAAGATCACACTCTTTATAAAAAATTAAGGCAGTAACAAAATATCCATATAAAACCAAAGCAAAACCAAAACAACCCCACATTACTGGGTTTTTTCCTTCACTAAACATCCTTGTAAAAAGCAGAAAAGGAGTCAACACAAAATTATTTTTGCCCAAGAAAAAAAAAAACAAACCAAAAACTATTAAAACCAAAAAAACCCACAAAAAAAAGAACAAAACAAAAAACAAAAACCACCTACACTAAAGGAAGTGAAAAAATGCTATGAAGGGAATAGAATTTGACCTTAAAAAGTGGGTCCATGTGAATCTCATGAGGTTCAACAAGGCCAAGTGCAAGATCCAGCACCTGGGCTGGGGCAATCCCCCCGCTATCAGTACAGACTAGATAATGAATGGATTAAGAGCAGCCCTGACAAGAAGTACTTGGGCATACAAGCAGATGAAAAACTGGATATGAACCAGCAATGTCCACTCACAGCCCAGAAAGCCAACCGTATCAGGGCTGCATCAAAAGAAATGCTACCAGCAGGCTGGGTGAGGTGATTCTGCCTCTCTGCTCTGCTCTAAGAGCCCAGCTGGGTGTCCTCAGACATGGATCTATTGTAGCGGTTCCAGAGGAGGGACACAAAAATGATCAGAGGGATGGAACACCTCTTCTATGTAGACAGGCTGATGAAGTTGGTGTTGTTCACCCTGGAAAAGAGAAGACTCAAGGGACACCTTATTGCAGCCTTACAATACTTAAAGTGGGCCTACAAGAAAGACAAAATTTTTAGCAGGTTTTGTTGCAGTAGGGCAAGAGGTAATGGTTTTAAACTAAAAGAGGGTAGATTCTGACTAGGTATAAGGAAGAAATTTTTTTTACAGCAATGGTGGTGAAACACAGGAACAGGTTGCTCAGAGAAGTGGTAGATACCCTGTCCCTGGAAACATTCAAGGTCAGGTTGGATGGGGCTCTGAGCAATCTTTAGTGAAAGGTGGGTTGGACTGGATGATCTTCAAAGGTCCTACCCAAACCAGTCTGTGAAGTTTTATGAACCTCATTTCAGCAGACAAACAAAACCGACCACTTGAATTACTTCAAAAGCAAAATGAAATAGAAATGTGTAACAGCAGAAAAGAAAAAAGAAAAAAAAAAAAAAAGTTTATTAAGGATCTTCTTAAAAAATAAAATTGTCAGTCACTGTTTTTTTCCCCTCTGTAGAGCTCTTGTCATTCTGAAGTGCAGTACCTGAAGTATATAACCTAACTAAGTAGATTTAATACCAAAAATAGGCATTTTTCAGCACAACACCAACAGTATTAAGCAAGCCTTAGTTCTAACCTTCACCACTTCCAAACAGCAGTGATAGGCTTCAGCTTTTATATTCAGCAAAGGATGAGACAACAGACAGAGAAGCATCTTCTGACTCTCAGCCTGGAGCAATGAGTTGGCCTCAGAAGACTTCCAACTAAAAATGAAAAAATAATTAATTTAACTATTACTTATTTTACAGTACCCAAAGATGCCTACAAAAATTTTCCTGTTAAATTTCAGCATAATCTCTGAAAAATACATCCTGAAAAGATATACAGCCAGAAAATTGACTTGGCAGAAGTTCAGAGATCACAATAAATTTGCCAAAATCATCACATCAATCTCCACTTCTGTGTATTTATTTTTTTTAATATACATACAGGTAATCAGAGACCATAGTTTTTCAAAATTCTCTCTTCAGAATTAGGAGCCAGACAAACATTTACGTACATCTAAAACCATAAAATTCTATTGAGCTTCAATATGCCCCTTATATAGTATACAGTATACAATTACAAAAAAAAAAAAAAATCTATGCCTTTAGAATTTTTTTACTTTCGGATGTAAAAGTCCATCTCACTATCACAAAGTGACCTTATGTTAGTCAAAAAGTTGAAGTAAATTTCCTGTTGCCTGAAGAAGCAAACAATAATTAATGCTAAAAAGATTAGAACACAGAAAAGTGCTTTTATGTTTCATAATTTAAAAATACTTAGAAAGCTCTTAAATATAGTTTCAACTGCAAAAAAAATCTCTAAAGTCAAATTCTGAATCAGTATAAAATTAAGATTTTTGTATTTCTAATTAAGTGTTCAATACAGAACATTTCCAGGCACCACAAGGTAACTTAAATTCTCAAATTAGAGACATGGAAATTCTAAAAAGCAATAAAAACATGCTGTTTAATAAATGAGATGCCATACTGTAATATAAAGCATCTACAATAAAATAAGTCCTTTAGAATTTCTGAAAGTAAAAATAAAAGTTGGACCAAAGGAAATTTAAAAAGTTTGAAAGACAGATCAAAGAGTTTTAAGACTGTTTCTTTGTAAATCACATAGTAACTTCATCTACATACAAGCTTAAACATAGAAAAGAATAAAACAGTTCTTTAGCACCTGAAATTCAATTTTCAAGAAATCCACTACAGAATGACACAAATTATTCAGAAGAGACCTTTCAATAGCTAAAAGAAAACAATTGTTCAAACATAAGGAATTAGCAAATTAAGTTTCTACTTTATCCATAAAGATTGTATTTACTCATGTAAGAGTTTTAAATAGTAATGTACTCACATATGTGAGCATATATGAATGCATTCCTGAAGCAAGGGGAAGTGTTGATGGTAGGGCAGACTACTCAAGGCCTGATCTGCCAATTCTACTAATTCAGAGAGATTCCTGTCCCCCTGAGAAGTAAAATTAAGAAAAGGAAACTATCAGAATTAGTAATTTTAAAGTACACAATGTTAATCATAATCTTTCCAAATTTATCATCATTTAATAATGTACTAAGTAGGGTTTGGTTCAGCCTTTCACAGGAGTTTATAATTAACTTGATTAACAAATTCAATAGATTCCAAACATTTTAGAACCTACTCCTGGTAGCTGAAAACCCTTCAGCTACTGAATCCAAATAAACTTTTATTAAACTCAATAGGAATAACATGTCTATATTTCAGAGCATGAATGTTACAACTCTATTCAAAACACTTTCTAAAATGACCGAATCGACTTATCCTTTCATACTTTATGCTTTTAATCAAATTATTATTTTTAAAATCAATATGCATTTTATGCAAGAAAGAGCATAATGAATATGTTATTATTAATGAATATGTAAATATTTCATATTTAACTATTGCTCATTAATAACGAATTATTACATCTAAGTCTGTTGTTTAGTTTGTTGGGTTTTTTTTGTAAGTACATATGCCTTCATACTCTTGGTTACCAAATACATTAAATTGAGCCATTTAAATTTGATGGAGTTAACTTCATTGTAAATAGCATTTTACAAGCAAAGTACCATTTGTATTAAGTTCAGAACCTGCCGACATAAAGGATAGATTAACTCAATTTAAAGATAGCACTACATTTATATTGTTGCATTTTATTAATCTATTTTAGTATCAGTGGAAGCAGTATTTTGCACAATTACTTTTCCATTTGGATAATGGAGAAGAATATTTTGGTACCAGGCAGGAATCTCTTTTAACAAATAAAGCAAAATATATTAGTTGTCCTCATAACAAAGTGAAACACACAAATCTCACAGACTCTGGAAGTAGCTGTTTATTAGAGCAACAAGTGCCAATTGGGAATTAAAATTTTCTGAACTGTTTAAATACTAAACAACATACATACATACACACACACTTAGAGTATTTGTTTCTTTGTTACTTCTTTGCCCCTATCAGCTCTTGTGCTCACTTCCAATCTCCAAGTATTTATTTCTTTCGTTTTACTTAGGATAAGATTTTTTCAGTCATCACGAGTTGTACTAGTGAAAACAAATATAAATTAACTACATCTTGCATGGTATGGAATATTCATAGATTTTCTTTGGCTATGCTAGACTATAGCTTTTACTACAGAGAAATGGAAGCTGAGGAAAGAAATATGACTACAGGAAACATTACATATAATAATTCCACACCTTCTTATGAACTTCAACCATAAAGCTACAAGTGCATTCAATTGAATACGCAGCTTCTGAAACTTGTTTATAAATACTGTAGTTCTCAGTACTCATCTGCTCCAGATAGGCTGCAATGGATTCATAAATGCTGGGGTATTCCAAGGAAAAGGACACATCCAGAGAGAGAATAAATAAAGCATTCAGCAAACTCTTCTGTAAAACTTTACTCGCCTTTGAAAAGGAAAATAATTGTCAGAATAACAGCCTGAAACTACAGTAAATGCAACATTTGCAGTTATTCAACGAGCACAATCACTATATTGCTACTTAAATATTAAAGAAAGAAAAACATAGAGTAAGGTCTATAGGAAGAATTATTATTTATTTAAAAAGTGAGAGTTTATTAATGCCAGTGCTTATGTCAGTCCTGCAACCAGTCACAGAAGCTGTACATGATCTAGCCACACACTGCTGCCAGGGTCAATTTACTGTCTAAACACTAGATGGCAGAGAATACACAGACGACAATTATTTCTGTATTTAACAAAAAGTTGTCATTCCATGGTAATATTATATAGTAGAACTGGCATTTCTGTTGCTGATTTGGGTTTTTTTCACTGTAAGTGCTACAATATTCCTTCAACTAAAATTCTGACCTCAAAACCAGTAAATTTTTTGCAACTCCTATTGCAGACATAATTGAATTTTTTGTATTATGTACATAAGGATATAAAGACAAAAAATACAAAAAATCATTATATTAATATGTCTACATGATTTTCAGGTACAAGAGACTATTTATATTAGAAGACTTTACACTTGCAACAAAAAAGCTGTAGCTGAAAATCAATCTGCTGCTCAGATAGACAGGACTAAAAAAGAGCTATGCTGCAATAAAGACTGGTAAAAAAAAAAAAAAAAATCTAAACCCATACAGCTTTAAACACCTTCTAACACTTTCAACCCCACAAAATCTTCCAAATATCAGTCTTCCAACATCTAAAACAAAACAAACTCAAGAGCTACAACATCACTTTTTTAAAGAGCACAAGAAGCAAATAACAATTAAAATCACTATGATGTGAGAAACATAACTACTTACTATGTTCCATCAAATTAAGACTGATGATTTTTAAACATTATGTAATTCTAGGCTTTCTTAGCTTTGCCTGCATGCATACTATAAACGAGCAGGGGGCAGCACAGTTTTGCAAACTATGCATCATACTAGAAAAAAAAACTATAGGAGGAAAAAGAACATAGAATTTCAGGAATCAAAAAAACTGTATTAAAAGTGGAGTTTTTAAAACTTTAAATCCACAGAATGCACTGATAACTGAAGTATAGACAAGTTGCCTTCTGTGATCATACATCAGCCAATGTAAATTGGATTAATTTCTCTATCCAGTGGCTATTTTCCCAGTACTAAACACTGAGGAAAAGAGAATCACAATCACTTGCAATCTGTGATGGCATACCTTTTCCACAGGGAGAAGTATTTGCATCAATCTAACAGTGAAGAGCGAAATGCTAATAAACGCCATTCTGTGATGCACCAACATCACCTCTGGCTGCTCTGCACTTATATTGCTTTTGTGATATAATATAGTTTCTCCAAGCAAACCTAAGACCAGAAGCAATTTGTCTTTCTGAAAACAAAAAACAGAAATAAAATCATTAGAAATAATTGACACATTCCTGTATCTTTACAGTGTTTATACAGCACCCAGAGCATCATTAACACAATTTACCAAATAATTTTAAAATGAAGAAATGGTACAAAATACACAGCATTCTAAACAGAACTGTGCATCAGTTCTAGACCTCATTCTCTTCAGTGTAGTTTTGAATACTTTGGTGCCACTGTTACTCTCTCCCTAGGGCTGAATACTTTGGTATCACTGGTAATTCCCTCCCTACGTTTTTGAACTGCTAGAATTTGAACTATTTCAAAGCTCACTTTTAATATGAACCTGCTAATAAAGCGTTACCCCCAAAAAAAACAAAACAAACCAAAAACACCCACTACAAACCACAATCCAAACTTTGAGAGCAAATATTTTTTATTCCTATTCATTCTCAAAGGAAAAAGGATATTTCTCAGAATCACTACCATTTGCATAAATATCCAGCTCATTGACAGTGGAGAAAACAAAGTTAGTTTATAGAATTCTAGTCACCTGAAAAAGCCAGATTTGTAGTTACGCATACTAGAACAAAGGTAGAACTAATTTCAGTTGCCAGTTTTGGAATGACAAATACTGATTAAGAAAGCAATAGTACATGCAACATTCATCTTACTAATTCCAGAAACTGATAGTCACTGTTAATTAATTAAGCACTATTTATGTCAGTTGAATGAATAAAATGACAAGAAGCAATTGACTAAACCAAATCAGTCTTTTAACATAGTTATCAACACACATTATTACACAGTAAGATGGAAAGGAATAATTTTCACCTTCAGGTTTTCAAAAAAGTAAGTTTCCTAAGTTTGCAGGGGCAGGAAGTGCCTCTGCTTCAAGACCATGGGAGTTTCTACTCAATAGTAAATTCAATAAGTTTATTCTTCCCTGAGACAGGGATGACAAAGCATAAAAAAACTCACAGAGGGGCTGACAATTTGCAGCATCCAACTTTCTGACATGGCAGAGTCGAACTGCATTTATGTACACATGACAAAACTGAAAAACTAAAAACTTGGGAGGATGGAAGTATTAAAAGCATGTCTAAAATACATACAGCTACAAACTTAAGTATTTCTGAATGGAATTCACAAAATGCCTATTCTTCACAAAGATACTCCAGAGCAGAGATTTAAAATTCAATAAAGAAACATAAAGCAAAAAAGTTATGCAAGAAATACTTTCAAGTTTCCTAGAAATGAGACACATGACCTCCTTCCCTTGGAGCTAATACAAAATGCAAAGAGGAAGCATGTTTTCTAAGCACGGAAGCTTAACAACTCTAAAAACACAGTCTACATCTGATAAAAGACATTTCATTTGATATAGCACTAAATAATGCAAAAGGTATGTTTAACATTTGTTTCTTAAAATTGTTCATTCAGTTATTTTTACTCAAACACTAAGAAAAAGAGAGTTGTTTTTAATTTCCTGCCTTGCAATTGCTTTATCAAAATTAGCGTTATTGAATCACAATGCACAGTCTAGCTCTGCATCACGAACTGAAGCAGATTCACAACTTTCAATGGGAGGTGACTTTTACGTCCAAAAAGTACTTTACTAAAAAAAAAAATAAAAAAATCTCAAACTCATACCAATGGGACAAAGTTGAAACAGCATATACCCCCTCCCCACCTTTTTTCTGAAAAATCAATACAGCTGTATACAATTACCCAGACTATTAGCTTATTTGCAGAGTTTTGCTTGTTAATGGCCTGGAAACAAACATTATCCTACTAACAATCAGTATGATATATATATGATGATGCTCACAGTTTCTACTGCTGTTAGATTTACCTGCAATGGAATATACTGATGCAAATTATACAACTAGATGAAAGATTATATTAAATTTCTTATATTAAATGTTCTTCAGAAATGGATACCACGTATCTTACAATTCCAGTCTTAGAACTACAAAGTTACCTCCCTAATTTTAGATAGCTTATAAGGATTAAAAAAAGTGAAAGCTGTCATTTACATCAAACTGGTCTCCTCATTTGTACTCAGTGGTTCTCCCTCAGATCCCCTTCCCTACACTTGTTTCGCTCAATGGCTGCTTAACAGTCTTTCACTACAAGACAAAATTAATAACTTATTTTCTTGAGGTGAAACATCAAGTATTATCTGGTAAAAGAAGTTAGGTTTTTAAAAAAATAATGAGCCAGTGATAGAACTAGTAATAAACTATTAAAGATTTTCAAAAGGGTAGCTCAGCAGAAGATTAGATATGTGTATGAATCACTGTGGAAAATGTCAGAGGCTTATAAAAGCAGACTGGTAAATACAGCTGATCAAAGACTAAAGAATCTCACCAACTCCAATGCAAAAAGGCTATCATCTTCCCAAACATTTTCAGAAATAGCATCACCAATAAGGAACATGTCTTCAACAAGCAATTCAAGAACTTCCATCGTCACTCTTTTGCTGCCTAGGAATACAAATGAGAGGAAAAACTCAAATACAGGCTGTTGTGGTTTAAGCCACTATAATTCACCCAGTTCTCTCACTCACCCCCCACTCTTTCTTTCCCCCAGCTCCCAGAGGGATGGGAAAGAAAATCAAAAGAATGCAATTCCCACAGGTTGAGATAAGAACAGTTTAGTAACTAAGGTATAACACAAACCACTGCTGCTACCAC
>JAOEHY010011650.1:0-13917 GCA_025447955.1 Psilopsiagon aurifrons
GAAAAAAAAAACAACACAGCTCCACACCGGCTACCAAGAAGGAGAAAAACGACTGCTACTGCCGAACCCAGGACAATTGTCTGCTAAGTTTCATCTAGAAAGTTATATGATCATACAATATATCAGGGCAAGAAGAGAGAAGAGGGGGAATGGCTTTAAGCTGAGAGAGGATAGATTTAGATTTGATATTAGGAAGAAGTTCTTTACTGTGATGGTGGTGAGACACTGAACAGGTCTAGCTGTCACAAAGGTGACAATTACTGTATATTTACTGTTAGAGCTCTTTCTAATTATGTTAAAATAAATATTGACATTGACTATTGCACTCTGAGATAGTAGAAAAAGAAGACATGGTATTTCACTTTCTAATTATAGAGTTCATACGCAGACATGGAGGTTTTCACAGTATGCCTGTGTTTTAACAAAAAATATGTCTTCTTAATATGTTATATTTAACACTTAAGCTCTGACCTGGACATATCTAGTGAATTTCCTTTTTGCATCAAGAAGGTTACACATTCAGCGAATAAAAAATTCATTCAATTAAAAGCCAAAGTATGCCCAATTACCCCTAATCAGGTCTTCATTTTTCAATGACCTTAAATAGGCAAACATCCCTAATAGGTTCAGTGTGGGATTAGGCTTCCTACAGGCAAAGATGGAAAACAGGAAAAACATTCTTGGCTCACCAGCTGTTTTCTGTTACTCAGTTATCTAAGAGAGATTTTATATTTTACATACATGATTTCGAATGAGAATAGTTTTTTATGTACTGCACATTTTCAGCATCTGTCCAACATGGCCAGATTTCTCTGGAATCCATGAGAGTGAGAAGGAAAATAAGAGCAAGAAAATTCATGCCAGTCTTCTCTTAGCCATTCTAGAGCTGAGGCACAGGATGTATATTCTGGTGTGTTCTGCTTGGAGGCTGGTGATTACACATCCAAGATGAAAAGCTCCTCTGCATTATGAAGCTTTTAGTTACAAATGAGAGTTTCTTGACGCATATTAAACTTGACACATTAACTCCTGCATGAATTGCTTCCAAAGGGAGCTGCTTAAGACTATTAAGATATATACAGTGAAATCCTAGGTGCTAAGTAGAATTAACATTATTTCAAAGTGTATTTCTTTTTAAAGTGTCTGGTTTAGCTTAAGTTTCTCTCTTTAATCATGCATACTGCCCCAGGCTGCCAAAAAGGCAGCCATCAGCATTGCTTAGTGAAGGCAGCTTAGTGCTGTCAGCCATCTTATCTCCCCTGCTGCATGGCGGTAGCTTTTATCTGTGACTATAAACATTAAAATAGAACTATAATCCTACCTTACTCCTACAGAAGATTTCCAGCTGTTCCTCAGATATCAAGAAACTCCTCCCATTACAGAAAGGTCTTTTTGTTCACTTATTTGTGCAAAACAGCGTTTAGACAGTAGATATCAGGATGAGCAGGAATTTTTCTGGAAAAAAATCTACCTTAGGAACTTTTTGAAAATGGCTAGCTAAGCCAGCAACCCAGTTTTAGATAACAATCCCAATCTAACATGTAGAATGCAGCTTAAAATGACTAAACATATTAATGACATGGCATCACAGCACAATGTATTCAAACTTCTTTTCTGTTTACTGTACCATTCTATTTTTATTCCAGGTCTTTTCTTGCACAGCACCTCAGAGCATCAGTTCAAGTAAGGAAAAGAGAGCGAAGATGCTAGCACATGAAAACCCAAAACTAAGTTTGCTTCAGCATTTCTAGTTTGGAACTGAAAGTTCTTTCTGTTTATGTTATCATTTGAATACAAACGGACCATTTAATGAGTGAGGAATTGACTGCATGGCCACACTCAGAAATTTAGTGCCAACAGCAAGATTCCAAGTGGAGACCAGTAATAAGTGGCATACCTTGGTATTGGGACTGGTACTGTTCAAGATCTCTGTCAGTGACATGGACAGTTGGATTGAGTGCACCCTCAGCAGTCGACAAGCCGTAGGAAAGAGATACCATCCAGAAGAACCTTGAAAGGTTTGAGAGGTGGGCCCATGCAAACCTCATGAAGTTCAACAAGGCCAAGTGCAAGGTACTGCACCAGGGCTGGGGCAATTCCAAGCACAAATAGAGGCTGGGCAGTTTGGGTTGTTAAGCCTGGAGAATAGAAAGCTCAGGCAACACCTTATAGCAGCATTCCAATACTTAAGGGAAGCCTACAAGAAAGCTGGAGAGGGACTTCTACAAGAACATGAAGGGACAGGATGAGGGGGAATGGCTTCTAACTGGCAGAATGTAGGTTTAGATTAGACATTAGGAAGAAATTCTTCGTTATGAGAGTATTAAGGTGCTGGCACAGGTTGCCCAGAGAAGCTGTGGCTGCCGCATCCCTAGCAATGTTCAAGGCCAGGATGGATGGGGATTTGAGCAACCTGGTCTGGTGGAAGGTGTCCCTGTCTGTGGCAGGGAGGTTGGAACTCGGTGAGCTGTAAGGTCCTTTCCAATCCACACCGTTCTAATATCAAATGATTTTCCAAAAGTAAATCCTAAAGTATGTAAATCTAGAAAATATTTTTTTTCTAAAATAAAAGAAAAAAGCAAAACATGCATGATAGTTTGCGTATATATTGTCTCTCCATTCCTTTAACAGTTCACTCTCTCTTGCTGTAACTGGCCCTCCCTGAAGCCGTATTGTTATCAGATTCTTTGCGCTATAGAACTATCATTTGAAACAATCTTCCTGCATTGTTTTACTGCAACAGTGTTTCTTTTTTCTGACCTTAAATTATCAATTCCCCAGTTAGTTTTTCTCCTATTAATGTTATGGCCAGCTTAACTTTGGGAATGCCATCAATGTTGTTGGCTGAGCTGAGGTTGGCAGGAAAGAAGAAAAGACAAATGGGGTCTTTGTGCTATCTCTTTCACTTTTACCCTGTTTCCTCAAAATGGAGGGTGGCTCAGACCAGGGAGTAAGAAAGTGTGAAATCACATTCATCAAAACACAAAATTCCCATTTTCCCACTTGACCACTGAGTTCCACTAAAGCTTTTGAAAGATTCCTGCTTCATTCAGAGATTCTGAATTAAACCCTAGATTGTATGCAAATGATGGAAAAGCTGGTTATATGTTTAATTCAAAAAGCATAATTAGTTGTCTTTATGTCAACTCAAATACTTGAAGTTGAGTCCTTCCCTAAACATCTATAGGATTCTTTAAAATATTTCTTTTGGGTTATCAAAGCCATAAAAAGGGGTTTGATTCCCAATTATCATTACAAATTAATTGGAACAGTGTATTCTAATCCCCTATGTACAGTTCTGTATATTCAATTCATGTAATGTGGATAAGCAGAAATGAATAGGGAATGGCTGCCCCCAGTGCATTGAAAGCCTCGTCTTTCACTTATATTGAAAAAATTTATTATACTTTTGAAGATTCTAACAATTCTAATGTTATTACCTAACTTTAAAATGACAATGAAGAGCTCTGCAAGAAATACTAGAAATTTAAACTGTCACAGTTTTAAAGGTCAAACATGTCTTTATGTAGCAGATGGAGATGGTTACAAGGATAACCTCTGTTAATTCAATGAGACAGGAATACATTTCTAATAAAAAAGCACACAGAAATGCATTATTATGCTTGATATGTCTATTTGTTTTTTCTTTCTTCTCAGAACCTTCCAAGAAGCTCTAATTATAGTAGGTTTTGAGATTCTGTAGAAACATTTGACATTTTTACCATGGTGTTTGAAACAGAAATGTAGCCTCAAGTCAAGAAAACTACCATCAAACTGGGATTATTACTGTCCTTCCTCACTAAAATCAATAGATCAACAGTTTGTACCAGCTGGATTAGATCAGGATATATATACAAACTATTCCTTATGTCATTGCCAACTGCATAAATGAATTAAAATCAATGAAAAAAATACCAACTAATCATTTCAATTTGGAATATACTCTCTGGTTGACAAAAACCACAATATTTTTCACTGACCACTTCACATATATGAACACAAAACCAGAATTATAGAGTTATTCTAGACCGTATTCAAATCAGAAGAAAAAAATCCCTTTCTCTTTCTGTAAATATTGGATCCAGTCCCTTACAAGCAGTTCCAGTGAAAACAGTGGAATTGTTCATGACAACTTTCAATAATTCTGATAATAACTGAAGAAAAAAAAAATAAATTAAAAAAATGAAAAAAAAATGTTGGAAATAAAAAAAAAAAAGTTTTAATAAAACTTTTTTTAAAAATGAAACTTTTTGTCTTCTGGTGATTGAAATGAAAAAAAATTGTTAAAATAGTTCCCAACTTCTTAGTGATACTGAATGAGGAGGAAATTCTACACTGAAGACATAATTGGCATATTTAGCTAATCTTTTATTAATGTAGCACAATTGTAATATACATCTCGTCTCAGAAAAGTCAGCATGGAACTTTTTATGCCATTATTCTGTGGCTCCACTTTTTGATAATTCTCTGTAGATTCAGTTTTTCTTAACAAAGATGTGATTTTTCATTTTTATGTCTGCTATATGCTACACAATTCTGTTCAATGAAGAACAGGTTCCTTTCAGTACTAAACCTTTATGCAACACACTCCTATTGTGGGAATTGTGCAGAACATTCACTGATGCATTTTAATCAAAAGAAAAATAATAATGATTACAATTTATGCTTTTGATAGGTAACATTTTATAAAAAATCATTTTTTATGGATTGCCCAAAATAATATATTCTCAATTACAAAATAGTCACTAGATTACCAAGATGTTTGTGGTATCTCAAAAAGCTATGCAGAAAGACAAAAACTGTAATTCTCTAGTATATTAATATAAAGAATTTGACTCCTAATTTTGCAATCAGTGTTTAACAATAAAAGATCTTTCAAAAACTGTAGAAATGCATGCTACAAATTAATGATAAATACTTGACAGTTCATCACTGGACATAAAAAATTGTCAAGGATCCCTTATTTATGGAAGGACAAACTAAAAGTCCTCTCTTACCCACCTTTAGCGAGGGAAAGAGTATACAATATTCCGTGTGTCCATTCCATTTTCCACTTAGCATGAATGCAAACAATCAGAATTGGAAGAGTGTTGACAGAATCCATTAAATATTTTAAAGTTAGCCACATAAGACAAGATAGGAAAATATAATTAGTGCTGCATGAATGCATATGCTGGAAAGGTATGATCAATAATGCCAATACCATTGTGCTTCTGCACAGATTGGAGGAGACCCCCTGCAGTTATCTGGTGAAACACCTGCTCAAATCCCTGGAATTGTTAAAGACCAGGCTGGATGGGGCTTTAAGCAACCTGGTTTAATGGAAGTTGTCCCTGCCATGGCAGGGGGTTGAAACTAGTTGACTTTTCAGATCCCTTCCAACCCAAACCATTCTATGATTCTATGATACTAACCCAAACCATTCTATGATTCTATGATTCTGTGATACTCCAGATGCAGTTGCACAAATGCTGACTAGAGGGGAAGGATAACTTCCCCATGGCCTGCTCACTACAGCTGCTAATGCAGCCCAAGATTCTCTTATCTTTCTTTTCTGCAAGGTAGATGACTGAGGCCTCTTCAGTTTGCGGTTCATCATGCCCCTTCAGCTGTCCTCTGGAAATCTATTTTCTAATCCGTCAATCCCCATCTTGTACTGTTGTGGAGGATTATTCTTCTCTAGGTGTATGAAATTGTTCAGTTCTATGATGGCCTTGTCAGCCCAACTTTCCTAGCTTGTCTAGGTCATAGAATCATAGAATCATAAAATAGTTCAGGTTGGAAAGGACCTTAAGATCATCTAGTTCCAACCCCACTGCCATGGGCAGAGACCCCTCTTGCTAAACCATGCCACCTGAGGCTCTGTCCAACCCAGCCTTGAACACCGCCAGGGATGGAGCATTCACAGCTTCCCTGGGCAGCCCATTCCAGTGCCTCACCACCCTTACAGTAATGAATTGCTTCCTCATATCCAATCTAAACTTCTCTTCTTTAAGTTTGAACCTGTTACCCCTTGTCCTCTCGCTACAGCCCCTAAGGAATAGTCCCTCCTGCCCTCTAGCATACTGAGACGACTCACAATTCAGTGTATACTGTAAACTTTTTGAAGGCACATTTCATTTCATATTCTATGTCAGTAAAGTCATTCAACAGTTTTGGTGCCATCATCAGTTACTAAGACACCAGCTACCAAAGGTCCTTCCAAATTTCCATTCATTTTGAAGCCCCCTTATCGAGTCCATATCTCACCAATTTGCCTGTCATGAAACTGTGGCAGACAGAATCAGGAGCCTTGTTAAAGTCAAGGAAAACAATATCTGCTCTCTCTTTGCTCACAGAGCTGGCCCTCTCGTTATGATTTACCAAGACTCTATTTGCCTTTGGTAAATTCCTGATCACTCTCATGTCATTCATGAATTTGGAAATGTCATTGGATTTGATCCATAACATCCTCCAGGACCAAGGCGAGGCTTACTAGTCTTCAGTTCCCTGGTTTCTCCGTCTTGTTTTTCTTGAAGATGACTGTGACTGCCTTTTTCCAATTGTAGCAAGTTCCTAGATTGGTATGACTTTTCAAATGTGGTAAAGGTGATGCAGTGACTTTGATCAGTTCCCTCAGTACCCCAGATGTACCCAATCTCAGCCGACTGACTTCTTCAAGGCTGGATGGCTCAGGTGCTCCCTAAGTGTATCTTTCTCTACTGTGGTTACTGTTTTATTCCCTAAGACTATTAGCAGTCTCATGGAACTGAGTTTCTAAAAGGCAAGCAAAAAGAAAAACAGAGAAAATCAAAACATATAGTGTACCCTGGTCTTTTCTATGTCCTGTGTCACTAGGTTCCCCCTCCCACTGAATGACCAATTCACCTTTTTCTTAGTCTTTTTGCTGCTCTATGTTTATAGTAGTAGGTATCCACTAAAGGTAAGTGATAAGAAATAGTATTCTGTTATTTCTTTCTTTATGAGACAGAAGGGAAAAAAAAAAAAAATACCCAAAAAACAAAAACCAACAAGGCCATCCCTGTGATCAGAAAATTAAAGTGAGGGAGAACCATACAGGTTTTTTTCTTAGATTTTTAATCTTAAAAACCTAGAAAATACTCAACCAGCTTTTTTTCAATAATCTGAAGTCTGCATTAAAATTAAAAAAAATTACTGATGATATGCTGTTGTGTTTTAAACCCAGACAGCAACTCAGTGCCATGCAGCTGCTTTCTCATCCCCCTTTCCTCCTCCCACAGGTTAAGAACAGTTTAATAACTAAAATAAAATATACTACTACTGCTACTACTACTACTAAGGTAAATAACAAGATGAGAAAATATAAAACTAAAAAAAGAAAGGAGAAAAACCCCAATTAGCACAAGTGATGAACAATACAGTTGCTCGTCACCCATTGACTGATACCCAGCCCAACCCAAGCAGCAATGCAGGCGTTCCAGGTAACTCCCCACAGTTTATATACTGGGCAATAATGTGCTGTGGAATAGAATACTCCTTTGTCTAATTTGGGTCAGGTGTTCTGTGTCTGCTTCCTCCCAGCTTTCTGTGCCCTCCTCACTGGCAGAGCATGAAACTGAGAAAGCCCTTGAACAAGGTGAGTGCTACTTAGCAACAACTTAAAACATCGGTGTGCTATCAGGATTGTTCTCAAACTAATGTCAAAACACAACACTACACCATCTACTAGGAAGAAAAATAACTCTTTTTCAGCTGAAACTATATATCAACATAGCTGACATGCATTTTCCACTGAGCTTTCTAAACTGTTCACTTTTCTTCGTAAATCAGAAATAATTTTAGAACAGCATAAACTGATTTAAATTGGGCTTCTACAGTTCCCCACTTCCTTCCTCTTCCTTAATAACAGTTCCAGCATTCATTTGGCTTTCCAATGAATCTATTCAACTTACTGAGCTTGCAAGCAACTATTTATTTCTTTCTTGGGTTGGTTTTCTGCTGACTTTGCAAGTGCACTGACACATCAGAGAGCCAAGATAAGCAAATGTGCCAGAGCAAATGATGTGCTGAAATTTAGGTTCACTTAATGCCTCATGAAGCTGAATCCTGAATTACTATCCAAAATATAATGCTAGTCTAGATATTTGAAACCATATGTTTGTATATACTGTTTATTCTTTTTAATTATTATTACAATAGCAGAAAGAAGTCTGAGGTATTCTTCAAATACAGAGGAAGAAAAAGTCACCTTCCAAATGGACACAGCAAAGGAAGGACAGAAAAACTGGACGGAATCTTCTCCATACAGTGTCACTGTCTGAACCAAAACCAGAGCTCAGGTCCTCTTCACTCATTTGGATGCCTCTCTGCTAGAAAGTAAGTGGGATTACAAGGGCATGTTCTGCTCAGAAATACTTAGCTCTCCATATATGAATGTTGGACTTATTCTTCTGTCTGTCTAGGAAGTACCTTATAAATACTGATAAAGTTTGACAGTGAAACCTTAGTCCTCAACAAAGTCGATAGCAAAAGCAGAAGCTCTCTTCCAGCTCCAGTTTACTTAATAAAACAAGCCCTACTGAAGATTGGAGTGCAAGCAGATTCTGAGATAGGTCTCATTGTGCATCACCATTAGTACAAGCCACAGGTTAAAAGCTAAGGAACAAAGACCTACTATTTTAAACAGAACTCTTTTATAAAGAACTGGATGTATGGCCATATGCAGAGATGTGCTCAATGCTCAATGTCCAGCTGGAGACCAGTAACGAGTGGTTTCCCTCAGAGATTAGTGTTTGGACCAGTCTTGCTCAACATTTTTGTCGGTGACATGGACAGTGGGATTGAGTGCGCCCTCAGCAAATTGCCAATTACACCAAGCTATGTGGTTTTGGTCAATACACTGGAGGGAAGGAATGCCATCCAGAGGGACCTTGACACGCCTGTGAGGTGGGCTGATGCCAACCTGATGAAGCTTAACCATGTGAAGTGCAAGGTCCTACAGCTGAGTCAGAGCAATCCCAAGCACAGCTACAGGTGGGGCAGGGAAGAGATTCCGAGCAGCCCTGAGGAGAAGGGCTTGGGGGTGCTGGTTGATAAGAAAATGGACATGAGATGGCAGTGTAGGCTTGCAGCCCAGAAAGCCAGCGGCATCCTGGACTGCATCAAAAGGACTGTGACCAGCAGGTTGTGGGAGGTGCTTCTGCCCTCTACTCAACTCTTGTGATATCTCACTTGGAGTACTGTGTGCAGTTCTGGTGTCCTCAACATAAAAAAAAGACATGGAACTGTTGGAGCAAGTCCAGAGAAGGATCATGAGGATGATCAGAAGACTGGAGCACCTCTCATATGAAGATAGGATGAGAAAGTTGGGGCTGTTCAGCTTGGAGAAGAGAAGGCTGTGTGGAGACCTCATAGCAGCCTTCCAGTATCTGAAGGGGGCCTGTAAGGATGCTGGGGAGGGACTCTTCATGAAGGACTGTAGTGAGAGGACAAGGGTCAATAGTTTTAAACCTAAACAGGGGAAGTCTAGATTGTATATGAGGAAGAAATTCTTTAGTGTAAGGGTGGTGAGGCACTGGAACGGGTGTCCAGGGAAGTTGTGAATGCTCCATCGCTGGCAGTGTTGAAGGCCAGGCTGGACAGAGCCTTGGATGACATGTTATAGTGGGAGGTGTCCCTGACCATGGCAGGGGGGCTGGAACTAGATGATCTTAAGGTCCTTTCCAACCCTAACTATTCTATGATTCTATGAATTCAACTCTAAAGCGGGCTCTGGTGAATATTTCATGAGAAAGAGAAAACATGGAGGCTTGGGGTTTTTTTGGTTGGGCTGCTTTTGTTTTTTTGGTTTTGGGTTTGCTTTTTTTTTTTTTTTTTTTTTTCAGCCTATTTTGTACACTGACCTACTAAATTTAGGAAAATGCTACTTTGGTTTTTAAAACCCTGGCTACATAAAACTCCCTTACCGAAAGGAGAATGCACCAACGAAACTACATGCATTTAGCTTTAATGCTGGAATAGTATTTTATGTCTCCAGGAGGAAAGATAACTAAAAACATTGAAATCCATGGCATGCTCTTTACATGGCAAGGTGTTGGGTCTGACTAAGTGTCTTCTTTGAGCAGTGGCTGTTGCTGCCTGGTGCCGGACACAGTGGGTCCCAGTCAGCTCCAGCAGCCCCACCGCAGGGCAGAACTGAGCCACTCAGGCACGGGCAGATGCCTCAGGGAAAGCCTGTGTAAGGAAGGGCAAATGGTGCCCGGTAGCCAGGTCTGAGGGGAAGCAGGGGAGAAACAGCCCTGCGAGCCCCGAGGGCAGAGCGGAGTGTGGGCAGGAGGGGCTCTGGGCGCCCAGCAGAGATGCCCTGTGGCACCAGAAGGGACTCTGTTGGAGTGGGGTTTTCACTACAGTCCGTGGGAAGTACCCAGGCTGGAACAGGGAAAAGTGTGGGGAGGAAGCAATGTCCCAGAGGAGATGTTGTGGACTGACCACACATCTGTGGACTGAACACCTCATCTATCTCCCTGCCTGCTTCATTTGATGGAGGTGGGGTCAGGAGTTAAGGAGTGCAGGCGAGCCTGGGAAGAACTGAGGGTCATGGGGACGAGGTGTTTTTTAGTTTTGCCTTTTTTTTCTCACTGCCCTACTCTTATTTATCAATAAATTAAATTCACATTCATCAAGCTGACTCTGTTTTGTTTGTGATGGTAATTGGTAAGGAATCTCCCGGTCTTTATCTCAACCCATAAGATTTTCCATCTTATATTCTTCTCCTGTTGAAGAGAGGGAGTGAGAGTGTGTCTGGGTGGGCATCTGGCGACCAGCTAAGGACAACCCTCTGTAACCATCTAATTCAGGAAAGTCTAGTTGAGTTTTTCTTTGCAGAGCATAAGCAAACTGTAGTCCAGAATAAGCATGCTTTGAAGCTAAAAATCATTGCAATGTATAGAAAAGTTCCATCTGAAAGAGGAATATTTTGCCTTTAAAGATTGTAATCTTTTGAGGAAGGACAGTTGGCCTGGATGGCTTTTTTGGAAAATAAATACAGGAACAACTGTTAAGGAGTCCAGGAAAATAGTTGTTGAATTAAACTGATTTGAGCACTACTGTAATACAGTGATAAGCAACAAATAATAAATAAATAGAAAATACTACCATCTAGGTTGGATGTCTCTCTCAAGCATAATTTGAAACACAAGAAATTATTTGTTTTGGTGCAGGAGATAGCAGATACAGCTTTTGAGGCTGAACAACGTCAGAAGGTCAGACTAGTTCGTTGCATTGTTCTGTAAGAGTATGAGCTTTGGAGCTAAACTTTACATACCAAAGTATTTGTTCTCCTACATATAAAAAAAGAAAGCTTCTTTATGTAAGACACTTGACATACCAAAATAAAGTGCATCAGCCTGCTTTCTGTAATATTATCTATTAGATCCATTGTGAGAAACTCCTCCTTCACATTTCTGTCTGTGTATATATTGCATGAATCACAAGGTTTTACCAAAAAAATCTGCACTGTTCTTTACTGAGATCTAGGCTGCTGTTTGAAAAGATTCTGTGCTATTTCACCTGCAGAACACTGAATTATACTGTGTACTTGATAAGATCAGGGCTGAAAAAATATTCAACACCTTGTGTTTCACAATTATTGCTCCTGAATTTGTACTTGTACATTTTATTAGTTACTTGTTTTGTTGGGGTTTGGTACTTGCAAGTTGGTAGCAACAGACAGTTTATATTGTATTTGATTACACAGTTAGGCAAAACAGCTTAGTAGAGAACTATGCAAAAATCAGCTTAACCTTGATCTCATAAAATCATGAGTGGACTAAATTTACAACTTAACCTTTTCAAGAAGATATTTTGTAGCAAGAATGTTCATGTTCATATCCTTCTGTAAGGAATGAGTAAACTGAAATGAGAAGATCAAACTGGTATGAGTGTTTCCTGTGGGTCTTTCAAGGAAAGTAAAGAGAAACCGCATTCATTTCTCATCCAGAGCATAAAAAGTGCTTGCAAGTTTCAAGGCAAAGTTCTTCCAGTATTTCTTGGTTTAGTATAGATTAAAAAGGGAGATAAAAATAAGGTCAATTTAGATTAGATATTAGGAAAAAGTTCTTCACTCTGTGGCTGGTGAGACATTGGAACAGGTTGCCAGAGAAGTTGTGGCTGACCCGTTCCTGGAAGTGTTCAAGGCCAGGTTGGTTGAGGGTTTGGAAACTTGGTCTCGTGGAAGGTGTCCCACAGGGTTGG
The DNA here is from genome assembly GCA_025447955.1 of Psilopsiagon aurifrons. NCBI lineage: Eukaryota > Metazoa > Chordata > Aves > Psittaciformes > Psittacidae > Psilopsiagon > Psilopsiagon aurifrons. The sequence goes on from JAOEHY010011650.1 coordinate 12,214, forward strand.
AACTAGATGATCTTTAAAAGTGCCTTCCAACTTATTGTCAGATTTTTCTTTTGACCACAGGAAACAAAGAAAACTAAATGTATCATGATTTTATCAGTCTCTAAAAACTTTAGCTTCATTTTGAAATTCCAGCACAATTTCAATCTTATAATACTTTTCTTGATTCCTTTACAAATTCTTCAACATATGTTTTCGCAACTTCAGCTACTACTAGGGATACCTACTTACTAACTTATGTTCCTAACACTAAGAAAAACCCTGTTATATTAAAACACCTTAATTTTTATATTCTTCTTCCTGAGGAATATTACAGTGTGAAAGAAAAAGTTGACTGTTTCTAAAGATACAGCTTAAAGCAACTTGTACAACTGGTTGCAATTTCTGTTACTTAAGGCCAGAAAATTGCTAAAGGAAGCAGGTGACTATCTTCAATCTTGTCCCAAACACAAATGTTATGTAAAATGCATATTCTTTGAATTTTAACTGGGCTGTGTTTTGCTAAGAATATAAAATGAGAGAGTTGAAAAGTCTTACATGAAGTTGCATTCATGAGCTCCACTAAACTGAGTCCTTACAGTGTTTCTCAGCATTTTAGAAGCTGAAATCACGCAGAACAGTACATTTTACACTTGAGTGTTAATGGCCTTTTCAATCTTTCTCTAAACTGGAGCTACAACACAGCCTAATGTGAGTAGCTGACACCTTTTTCTCTAGTTACATTGGCATAACTAAACCAGCAGTGCCTCAAAGCACAGTGTGTTCATTAGCAGAAGGAATTTCTTCCTCCATTGTTTTGCTACCTTCCTGCAAAATGCGTCAAAAGGTGGCAAACCACCTTCTGCTACTAAAGCACAGTTTTCCCCACAGCAGAATGATTTCAGATGAGGTACAGCTTTCTCACGTTTTATGTTGACAAAACCAGGCAGCAGAACCTGTAGATGAAGCTTAGGTAACTGCCTTTGTTCTCTCAGTCCATTTCCATCTGTCTGCCATCTTCCTGGCAGTCAACTCTCTAACAAATCTCAATGTGAGAAGCCAGATTTAAAGTTAATAAAGAAAAACTGAGAAAGACAATCCATAGGCATGGTTAGACTTTAAGATACCTGAATGCTATGAATTTCCTAATTTGTATCTCCAGCAAAATGATTTTTCTTCCTCCCGTATACTAAGTTGTGTATATCAATGTTTCTATATATGATTCCTAAACAGTATGTAATGAAAAAAAGAAACATAGAATCCCTCTAAAACTGTAAACCTTAAGCAGTAAAGGCTACAATTCATGTTTGGTGTTTGGTTTGGGTTTTGTGTTTGTTTGTTGGTTGGCTTTTTAATATTTTTTTTGTTTGTTTGCTTGTTCATTAGCTGGTAGGTCATTTTCTAAGATAAAAAAGGGGGGGGGGAAGTCATATCTTTGCATTTCTTGCAGCTTCTTAGAATTTTGCCTTCAATACCAAGTTTTATATCAGTAGAAATAAAACACAATAACACCATTGGTGAATGGAGCTACTGTGACTCTTAGCTGAGTTACTCCAACAAAAAGCACTGAAATACAGTCTCTGCTGTGTTTTCTCGATATCGGTACAAAAAGGAACAGGCTTTCGCTCAATCCAGTCATCAAAAGTCTTCATTGTGGAAGCATTCCTTTCAGTTAAGGGACATGTGAGCAATCCAGCCTTTGTCTTAGCCTCACTCTAGTTGTGAGCA